>OU383776.1:65012132-65081871 GCA_910950805.1 Acrocephalus scirpaceus scirpaceus | reverse complement strand
TGCACGTCCCCTGCACCACTGCTTGGGGAGCAAGCAGGACGTGAGGGCATAGAGCTGTGGACTGAAAACTGCTGAAATAACTTGGAATCAGGGGGTTGCATTTAGTAGCACAAAGAATAGCTGGAGGCAAGCCAGAGTTAATACTGAGACCAATACTGTCCAACAGCTGCATGTTGGGACACAGTGCACCCTCCCCAAGTTGGAGAAGCTGATACAGCACAGGGTTCAGCTGCCTTCCAAAGGGACCTGGATGGGTAAGAGGAATGTGCTGAAGGCAAGCTCAAGCTGTTCAAGGAAGGGAGTGCAAAGTCCTGCACCTGTGAGAGAACAATCCCAGGATGGAACTGTCCAGCTGGGAAGCACCTGGAGGTCCTGGTGGGCCATACTTTCAAAGGCCTTGTGGCAGAAAGTCCAACAGTGTCTTGTGCTTCAGTGAGAGGCATGTTGGCAGCAGGGCCAGGGAGGTGGCCCTTCCTCTCCACTCAGCATCCAAAGTCCTGTTCAGGCCTGCCCAGCACAATAAAGCTGGATTTACACTAGATTCACTGAAAGAAGTGCTGTGCAGGGTACAGCAGTCCTTAAGGGTTCTGAGCATCTCTCCCACACAGAGGCTGAGAGAACTGAGACTGTTCAGGTAGAAAAAGAGAAGGCTCAGGGAGACAGGGAGACCTTCTCAATATCTATAAACACCTGGACTGACTCATGTCAGTAGACTGGGCAACTTTAATTTTGCACACTAAGAATTGATTTCCCCCCAAATCCTGGAACTATGAAACCAATGTTTTACAAAATGGAAAAATATACATCCTTTAGTGATCCAAATGATGTTCTGAGCTTTTTGAGTAGTTATTTTGGGTGAAGACAAGTCATAAAATATTCATGTCAAACACACAATTTAATATACCAGTACAAGAAATGGAGTTGACATTCTAAGTGAATTTCCAGGAGAGCAGTTTTTGCTAATGGCAATTACTGCTACAGACTTTGAAATTTACAGGAAATATCCTGCATTTCTTAATATAGAACCCTGTACTTAAACACTAAAAATATACCAGGCTTCTATAATGAAGTCTGACAGAGGCTCTATTCATTCTTTTTTTACATTTTATCTCTTTCAAAAGACAAGCAAACCATGAAGGTGCTTATCAGATTCATAACTAGAAAGGCATGTACAAATGATTGTTTTAATTATTTCTAAAACCAGGACTCAGCCTTTATAAGCACATTGCACATTGACATTTTTACTGCAATTTCAAGCTAAACTTTTAACTTATGTATGATTATTGATTTAAGCTCCACAGAAGTATGAGGATTTATCCAAGTATTCCATCCTCAGTTCATTACAAACAGGGCCAGTAACAGTATAAGAATACTGACTACTTGATTAATTGTGACATCAACAGCTGATAGGAGTAATCCTGCCTACCACTTTACTCAAATATTTTGGGATTTTTAGAGAAAATATACATACCAAAATAAAAAAAAAAAGCCAAGTTATTACTCACTAACCTCTGCTTCAGCTGCTTGTGATTGCAGGAGCTGTCGTATCCGAAGAATGTCCTTCTCTATTTGTTGAATTCTGGCCACCCTTGCCTGAAATGAATGGATTTTCAGGTTTGATTTTGTTCAAAAACTCCTTTTACTTACTGTACAGAGTGACAGCATGAAGCATTCTAGGCAAATACTGCTGACTACAAACCAAACCTACTTCAGTAGGTACATGCAGCAGGTACTACATGCAGTAACTCAACTGTTCTTCATAATGAAAGAAATGATTGCAAGCATCCAAAACTTAAGTGAATTGTTGGGGTTTTAGTAACATTGAATACTCACATTTGGATGTAATAGGTCATCACACGTAACACATTTAGATATTAAAAAATACTCCCATTGACTTGCACAATATTCCTGTTTCTGAAACTGATACTTTATGCACATCTTTAGCAAATTATTTCACTTTTATCTCAAATATAAGAATTTTACTTGCATTACAGAGATCTGAGAGATATTTTTATCTGCAGAGGATCTTTGAAGGTATGAGACCCTGACAGATTCCTATTATATTCAGTTGCTATATTGATTTGGGAATTTTGCTTATGCCCAACCTCTGAGATTTTCCGGTCCTACAAATCTCAAAGAATTTAACAGGCTAAGTATATACATATATTAAAAATCTACATACTGCTTCTTTGGTTTATCTAGGATTTTACAGACATCTCTGAATCAGTCTTTTACAGGCATATTGCTACTCATTCCCCACTGCAACCATTCTGTGGTTAGAAAAGGGAATGTTAAGAGACTCCAAATGTAACAGGATACACATACTCCACACAAATGGTACAGTGAAGGACAGGATGCATTATCAGTCTGTGAAATAGTAAGTATATGAGCTTGATAATTTAATAAATGCACATTATTGGAATTTAAATGCGGGCAGAAGACCAAACTGATTAAACAGCAATTTTTTTTCCTGCCATGGATAGATTAATATAATGGACATATGGTTGAAAAAAGTTCTGATGCCTTTAACTTGATTAACATTTACAGTGCTATACTAGAAAAGCAATCCAGGCGACACTGTAAAGATCATCACTATAACCAACCTTACTTGACACATTTATAATCTGAAAATGGAAAAAGGATGAACTTTCCAAAGGTACTAATGCCAAAAAATGCAGAAATGAAATGATGCCAAATGAAACAGAAACACAATGCTATCTAGAAAATTTAGGAATACAAAAAAAATAAAACCACAAAATATGAATTACTGAAACACATATCAGAAAAGCATCATAAGCATCAACATTTAGTAGAGTCAGAAAGCTACAGCTTTAAGCTATAAATTTGATTTGATTTTGTAAAGCAAATTATTGGAAAACACGTAAAAGCTTCACTACAGAGGCAAACAAATTATTTACCCCATCCTTTGTTCCTGGTTCAAGAAATTTTTAAATATTAGAAAGATAATTTAAGAAAACATTTCTGGGAATATCTATGCATTGGTGACATGATGCATGACTGCCAAAATATGTCTCTCATTGTCATTAAGAATTATTTGAGTTTTATAGGATCAAAGAATAGTCTGGGTTGGACGGGACCTTGGAAGGTCAAACTCCCTGCCAAGGGCAGGAACACCTTCAAGTAAACCAGGCTGCTGAAAGCCCTGTCTGACCTTGAAGGTTTCCATTTCCTTGAATGTCTTCCTGCTGCCTCTTGGCAACCTCTTCCAGTGTTTCACCACTCCCAATGCCCAACATTTCTATCTTGTACCTAATCTGAATCAACTCTCCATGATCTTAAAGCCATTACCTCCTCTCCTATCAATATTCCCTGCTAAAAAGTTTCTTACAGGTCCCCTTTATGCACTCAAAAGATACAGGTCTCCCCAAAATTTCCCATAAATTGAGTTTCTTTCTGTGTAACTAGCAATGTATCCAGTAATGGGCACCAAGAAAATCTGAGTATCTTTATATACGCAGTTAAATGAGGGAAAAGAAATTTTATGCAGATGAAAACAATTAAATACTGCATGATTTGCCAAGTATTACTGACTGAGTCCTCCAAAGAGACAGGAATTCTACCTGCCTTTTCTAATTTTAGTCCAAAGATTTAAATGTCAGATCATTCTTCTAATTAATTTTGTTCTATTACAGGGAAACTGGGGAGTGTATTTTATGACAAACACTGTAGAAGCAGAAAAAAGGATGCATTTTTTGCCACATAGGGGTAGAGCCTAATGGCAAAAGTCTGAGATACACAATGGAACAAGCAACAGCAACGTTTTTAACTTTAGAATCTACTTGAGAAATATCACCTTTGATTTCTATTTGTTCATACTACATTTCCGTTTATTGTTACATTTACTTGTAACTTTTATTGACATAAAATAGTTGTATAAAGTAATTTTACATTTGAAGTTACATATTATTTGGCTTTCACTGCCCCAGTAAAGGTGTTTAACAAAACAGAAATAAAATTGTCACTCCACAATCACAGTGACAGAAAAATAATCACTATATAGAAAGTGAAAATAAGGAATAACATATTGTTTTAAAAATACTGTCTGCCTTTTTAGTTTGGTTGGGTTTTTCTCCAAAATAAACATATATAATAAACAAGCGCATTAATGGCTTAATGTACATACAAGACCACTGTATAAATATAACAGTGCTGAAATGTTTATCTGTGTGAAACTACAGGATCTAAATTTTCTTGTATCTTTAGAGATCTTGCTGTTATAGCAAACTTTCACAGATCTTGGGATAAATTCTTACAAGAATGGTAATTTCATGTAAGATTTTAAGGAACTCTTAACCTCAAAGTTGTTAGATCCTTTTTGTTCTGACTCGAATGAAAAAAAATTCTATGTGAACATAAATTCAGTCTTAGAATTGAAGTATTTTTAATATATATTACAGAAATTAAGTTTGCTTCTACTTATTACTAAATATATTGGCTACAACCTTTGAAGAGTAAAAAAATCCCATACTTAAGAATGTTTTTTTCCTCTTTTTCAAGTAAGCACTAGTATGTGAAATTACCACTTCAGAGAACAGTTACAAGTTTACAATTGAGTATAAATCATTAAGCTAGCTGAAATAAATTGCCAGCAGGCTTCTTATCAATCTTTCTGAACAACTGCTGGGCACGTGCTTGTGAACAATCTTCATAGAAGACATCAACAGTGAGTTGCTGTGAGTTAAGTTGCTTCAGAAGGAAACAAAGCCTAATCATGCCAGACAAAAAAATGGGAAAAAGCCATTGTTTCAAGGCCCACAAGAAAGGGCAGCCACAGAAAAGTGCAACGCCTTCTTAGGCAACTGCAGGTTACCAGCTCTCTCACAAAATAATCTCTGGAACTCTTAATTCAGAGATGTCTGCAATGCCAGCCTTTATATAGCTGAAATGTTCCCTCCCTTCAGTGTGCATTTTGTATAGTATTGTGTATCCCAATCAGTTTGGGTGGAAAGAAAATACTTACCAGAAAGAAAATGGTAAAACTGCTAAGTTGAATATCCTTGCCAAATACAAATGTTTAATTTTGCACATTTAAACATCACAGTGAAATAATGCAGAAATTGCTCTTTTGTATTTGTACATCAATGAGCTTCTACACATTTTTGGCACTGGTCCTTGGCAGAATGAAACCAAGGGGAATTACCAGTTAAATTCACAAGAAGCACATGCAGAAGTAGTTACTTTGTATTCAATAATCTTAATATAATCACAATAGGAACAGTAATTTCTGCAAATACGTGTTACACAGATACAGAGAGAGACTGAAACAGCTTTGACAAACCCCAAGTCAAAAATCAAGAACTCGTAAGATGTTTGAACATCATCTCGGCAGCATTCTTCCCACCACCAAATTTAAAACTGCCCAACAATCAGGGAAGAAGCAAATTCAGGGTCAGCTTGATTACTTCCATATAGTGATGTAACTACAGCCAAGTTGTATGTCTGAATAATTTCTTTTGGTCACTGCCTGAATGCATTTAGAATGCTGCCAGGCACTCAGCCTGCCCTATTTAGCTTAACTCACCTCTCTTAGGTTGCAATGCAAGATGTAACCAGAAGTATGTATTCTATTACCATCTGTTAAAACCAAGCGGGGCAGTGTTCTTTATCTCTTCTATGACCCATGCTTTGCCCAGGGGGATATCTTCTGTTAACAGGCCATTGAGTCTCACTGCATGACTGATAAAATTACATCATCCCATTGTGAAATGCTCCACTCAGTGGGAGAAGCCAAGCATTCCTACCTGGATAAAATCTGAAAGTCAGAACACCAAGGCAGCTGGTCTTCCACTGGATTCCCAGAGGAAGACTGGATCCATCTCACCACCACTGAACCTTCAGAGAAAAACTACACCCTTCCACAGGATCATCTCTGCTTCAACGGAACCACATCCCCCAGGAGGACTTAACTGTACTGCTACCAACACCCTGACCAACAGGGTGTCAGGCTGTATTCTGACTCTGTCAGTGTTTTCTTTTTGTTTGTTTGTTTGCTTTTTTTGTACTACTACATATTTATTTTAATTTTTCTAGTAAAAACTGTTATTTCTATTCCCGTATCTTTGCCTGAGAGCCCCGCATTTCAAAATTATAGTAATTCAGAGGGAGGGAGTTTACATTCTGCATTTCAAGGGAGACTCCTAACTTCCTTAGCAAACATCTGTCTTTCCAAACCAGGACATCACATTCCTCTAACTTAAGCCTGTAACAGCAGCAGAACTTTCCCAGGAGTTTTGCTGTGCGGGACCATCTCTCCAGACAGGCTGACACAAACCGCAGCTGAATGTGTGGAGGGCATCACCCCTGCCGATAAACCTCAGTAACAGCCCTACAGCTCCCACATCAGGAACAGTGACTCTCCAAACAGACTGAATTTGGGTCTGTCTGAGAACATCAGCACAGATAAATCCTTGCACAGCCCTGCACACATAACCTGGCAGCTGCAGGATATCTCTTTGGCCAAGTACTTTTAACTGTATGAATTTTCTGAGAAATCCTACTAGATTACTGTCCTAGGTTACAATGTAAATTGTGCCCAAGGTTTGTATTCTATCCCCATGAGCCGTTGGAGCCAAGGTGGGGCAGTGTTTCCCTCATCTTCTGTTAATGAGCCCAACAATGCCTTGCCACATGACTCATAGATAACTTCCTCTGGGAGTTATCTCTGTTTAATGGGCCATCAAGGACCCACTGCATGACTCATAGAATGAGATCATCCCATTGTGGGATGCTCCACTCAGGGGGAGGAGCCAAGCATTCCCACCTGGATATAATCCAGGGTTTGAGACAGCACAGGCAGCTTTTATCCACTGGACTCCCAGAGGAGACAAGAGCTACCAGACCTTTCTACAGGAATCACTGCTTTGACAAGATCATCTCATCTGGACTGCCACTACCACCCTAACTAACAGGGTGTCAGGTTGTATTCTGACTCTGACAGTGGGGTTTTTTTTTGTACTATTACTTTTATTTAATTTAATTTCCTTTATTTTCTTTTCATCTTATTATATTGTGTTTCTGACTTGGAGTCCTTCACTGGTTTTGCTTTCAAACCAGCACAATTACTCACTTTAAAGTTTAAAGCAGCTATTCTGATTACCTCTTGTAATTAGAACAGCTGCTTTAACTTAAATGTAAAACCAAATTAGAAATGTAGCAAAATATTGTGTTAAGTCAACCTAGTGAAGGAGACAGAGCTTAAAAAGACTTTGTATTGAAAATACTGATTATTGTCACATTCATCATAAACGCCCCGAATCTTACTTAGATGGTTGTTTAATACAGAAGTAAATGGTAACAAATAATTCAAATTGTTGCTTTCTTACTATGGGGGATTATATTTTATAACCAGCAACCAAATGATTATTTAATTTATGATTTGCACATGATTACATTCTGATTTATACTGCCAAATGGTGTGCCATGTGGTTAGATATGTACATATCCTCATCAAGAATGCAAAACAACTCTTGGTGAGAGCAAACAACTTCCAGATATGTATGTGAATTACATTCTACTTGAATACCTTGTTTGAGAAGATTATCCCCAATGTATCTTTTCTGGCTAAGGAAATTTAAGATCAGTAGCTGGATTTTATTCTAAACTTACAAGCATGAAGAAACCCAGCAAAGATATGCAAAATAACACAGTTGCAAATACATTGGCTTTCCTGAAGCTAAAATAGTAGAAAGTTGTAAGGAAATCAACATTGAAAAGTATTTTCCCTTGAGTAAATTGTCTACATCTGTTGAAACAAAGGCTTATTTACAAGAGGTAGATGAGGGTATTTCTCCTGAGCAATTATTTCCTATGTCCTGATTCCTACTTTTTTGTTCAAAAGGCTAAGTGCTGTGTTTACACACAGTTTAAAGATACAATTAGCAATAATTTAATAAATATTCAGAAAAAGGGAAACTTTTTCCCTTGCTTCTAACAGTGAGAGACAAACTCTACCTGTGCTCGCTTCTCCATGTCCTGACAAGTGCCCAGTTGTTCTTCCATTGCAGCTCTGATTTGCCTAGCCTCGTACTCCAGCTGCCTTCTGGTCATATCTGTTTGCAAGGAGAACTGAAACCAGAGTACAGGGAAGGCATTTTAACAAATAACATTTATGTAAACAATGTATTTATCAGAAAAAAAAGCAGAACAATTACTTTTCTACAACAAATTTCATAAACAAACAAAACACAGTAATACATTCTTAAAACATGACTGCGTTATGAAAAACAAGAACACAATGATGTTCAACCAGCATTCTACACCTGAGTTTTGTCAAATATTAAATATAATAAATAAGCATTGAGAAAGTATCATTCCTTACAGGAATGTCTGGCTGCTACCAACAAAATTGTAATGTGTGCCATCATGTGTGCCAAAATTGGCATTTTTAAATATACTCAGCAGTATCAAGCTACTGCACATAGTGATGGTATTCATACTGCTGGTATTTACCTTATTTCTAACTACCCTGTGAAAACAGCACAAGTGTTAAACCCAGGAGTAGCAATACAGCCTAAGGGAAGACTTCTGAACTAAATGAAATTTCGAGGCAGGAGCAAAGCTCTTCACTGGCTTTGGACAATTACTCACTCTGTAAATAAGTGAGTCTCCAAGAGCAGTCCTTCCAGAAGACTTCACCAAAGTCAATTCACAAAATCAAAACAAGACAATCATCTGCAAGCACCAAATGGGACCTGTCATTTTGCTTTGTCTGGACTAAGTAGTAATCGATCTAAATTTGCATAAAAGGCCTTTAGTGTGGATGTTAAGTAATGCATTCTAATCCTAAGAACAGCTAAGCAAATCTTCATCTATGGAACGGGGCGAACCTTAAAACCTATGACAGTGACACAGATACAGCTGACAGTGCTTTGAGAAAGGGTTGCACTTCCTCCAAATCTTTCTCAGGCCTTCCCCCTTGGTTCTGGTGCTCTGCTAAGCTCAGCTATGACTCAGTATTACTTCTGCCCACTGAAGAAGTGTTTCTGTTGTCTGTTTCCATCTCCAGAAGGCTGACTGATCCTTCATCAGGTGTGACTCTCTCAACCACACCTTCCCAATTCTATGTATGATGGAATGCACTGCAAATACATCCATACTGCTGACATCTAACAGGAAGTCCTGCATTATGTGGGACATCAGACATCTTCATTATCCCAGATAAAAGTGACTTGACTAAATAGTCTGGAGGTGCCAAGGTAAATGCTTACAGCAACACCTGCATAGGCTATAGAATCACTTTACTGACTGTTATGAAATAACAGCTCGTGTACATTGTCTTATGCTAGTATTATTCTCAAACTAGAAAATCCACTGAACAAAAGAACGGGGGGAACAGAGTTAAGGAAGTGTACTGACATGCAATTAATTTGCCATAATGGTTTCTCAATGCTCCTCTGATTTCACTGACATTTATACTGATATGTATGAATTTTGACGTGCAAAATTCTATTTGAAAAATGCACTATTTAGACTAAGTTATCATTACATACTAAATGAAAAAAAAATTTGGACGAAAGTGATAGTAGAGAATGCCACTACATTAATAAAACACACCCAGCATCTAAAGAGAGATTGTAGCACCAGACACCTCACCAAGCACTCAGAAGGTACTCACATTTTCAGTAAGGGGGAGACTATCAATCCTTTTAGTCAGGTTCTGAAGTTGGGCGTAATACCAATCCTTTTCTTTCTCTTCCTTCTCAAGCTCCGCAAGCAACAAAGATCTATTAAAAGCAGAAGGAGGAAGTGTCTCACCATTAGCACCTCATTTCCATCTGGAGGTTTGAAGAAGGCACTAAAGAGAAAACTGAGTTCAGTTCCCTGGCCCTGGCTAATCAACTCTTCTGTGCTAAGCATTTCAGGTCCTCATCTATGAGAGAGAAAAATATACATACTTCTCTAAAAAACCGACTTCGAAATCCAAAGCTAAGAGACCTGTCGTGAAAGCAAAACCAGTTATTAGTCGTGTTAACTTGTACCCTGCTTCTTTCAAAAATATACTTTGTATAGTGCAAACAGCATTTAAGAAAAGGTCTGTCACAGAAGCAAGCACAACCCTCAGTCTTGTTACTGAATTGAGAATCTTCATCTTTGCATTGTCCTTTTACTCATTTTGTCACCCATAGCAAAACTATGGGTAAAGCATACAAAATAAGACATTTCTGTGTCTCAAATACTGTAAACTAGTATTTTCCACCAAATGTTATAGACAAGATACATTTGCAGCGGTTAAAAACATTTTAAATGGGTATCATAAGCATACTGCATATCCAAGTAATAACTGAGAAAGACAAAATGAGTAATATATGCAGACTAACAAGAGAAAAAATCTATTTACACATACTATTTTATCAATTCTGCAAGAACTGAATTTTATATGATTCTAAATCTTATAAATATAGTGAAATAATGCTCATGGTTACTATATTCCTAAAATATATATATATATTACAATTTTCCAGCAAAATCTGGCTAGTAGAAATAAACAGAAAAGCCACTCTTTTTTTTTTTAAATAAAAGTTTATTATTTCCTTTCTAATGCTTTCTGTGAGTACTGTTCTTCCTTCTGATGTTTTAATACTGCTCATTAACAGAAAAAAAGACAAAAAAACCACTTAGCCAGAAGACAGAAAGCTGCATACAAGTTTGCCCAGTATTATTTCCCATTCCTTAACTTTTACATCCCTCTTTGGCCATAGTCTTTCTGAGCAAGAGCACATGAAGCTTTATAAAGCACACAAACAGATTATGGATAATTACAGTAAGTCATTAAGGGACAATTACACAGCATACAACAGCAGTACAAGCTTCCCCAGACTATTTTCATAATGCATCACAGACATGATTTGAGAAGGTAATCTATCTTTCACACAAAACAAAGCAGAAAGAATTTTAAAATTTGTATTTTAAAGAATCTGTTTGACTAATTTCTTGCTTTAAAAATGTTTCAAGCTAACTTCGATGATTTAACATTTATTCCATATCCAATATAAGTGGCTTGGCCTGTGTGCAAATGGAAAATTAGAAGAGAGGATCCCTCCCATGAACATGAGACTAGAAAACTATACACACCTAAGAGTGCTAAATGTTTGTAAACATTAACAAAGTAACATAAATTTCCAGATTTGATCCAACAATTGTGTTGAAACAGGTTTGTTTTAATGATATCAAGGTTTACAATAAAAATGATTGAAAAGAAGTAAAAAGCAATTACCATAATTTGGCAAGTAACTGGAGCAGTATCACAGGATAGCTGTAATTCTTCAGTCACAAGGATGTGGCTGGCAGAAATTCCTAATGTCCTTTGGACAGACTGAAGGCACAACTAATAGGTGGTGCTTGGGGAAAGCTTGCTTAGAAAGGGTTTTTTCCCTCCCACCTGCCCATTCTCTTGCCACATAGCCCTGGTGCCTAATCTCTGGACAGAGTGGAATTCTGTACACCTTCCCCTTTTACCACCTTGAGTGCCCAGGTACCAGTTGTGTGCAGGCTGTGAAATAAAATTTGCAAAAGCACAATAATGCAATCCTTATAAAAAGTATTTTTACTTTTGAGGACTTGCAAATGTGAAAGGACTGACTAATTCTGCCTCTGGATGTCAAAGAACAGGTAGAAAAAACTGGAGGGATTACTATCAGCTAAGTAAACATGTTCCTCTTATGAAATGTAGGGTATTCAGTGTGTGAGACAGTGTGTCATTCAATCTCTTTTGACATGCACAATGGATACTAGAAGCAAGGAAACAACTGGAACCATCAATGCTGCATAACCAAGGTAATGTATGACCTGAGGGCGACTTGTTTAATTTAATACTGCCATTTTGTCTTCTGAATTAATGCTTCATTCGGGATCTCTGTTCTGTGAGAATTCAGGTTTTAACAGTCTTTAGGTTCTCTCAGAACAAAACCTGAAAGGTTGCTACAACTACAGGAGGCTACACTTCAGTTTCCTTGAAAATAGGCAGCAACAAGCAGCAGGTTTCTGTAGATGTGTCTGGTAAGCTGTTCCCCACATTAAATGCTACTCTCAGAGACTATTCCAACAAGAAGTACAGCTGCTTCTCAGCCTCCTGGAGCTTCCTGGGGTTAGGACAGGATTTTAAGCGGAAGAGCTGCTACTGGTCATGAAAAACAAGATGGAAAAAAACAGTGCAGTTATTCTATCTTTTTTATAACACCAAGATGTTTACATTAGGACTTTCATAGCATCAGAGAAAATTCTGTTCTCTGTCATACATACCCTGTCAAGTTCACTGAGAATTCAGCAAAGCAAATGGAGAAAGCTTTTGAACTTTACACTATTTTTATGAGTTAACAGAAAGTTTTCAATTTGAACTGTTCTTCTGAGGGGTGGATTTTTCAAAGACTTCTCATGTGGTACTTTTGAATCTCCCAACAACAGAGGAAGCTGAATGAATGCAGAAAACTCTTTACTTCTCTTGGAAATATTTTCTGCATAATTATGTATTATTCCTAGCTAAAAGGAAGAAGGGAAACAATCTATATGCTACTCTACTTGCATTATGTAAATTACAACTATAATTAATACTTTCACTTCAATTGGTGGAAGATAAATAAAATCTTTAAAAGCAGTGCTGATGCTGTAAAGTTTGAGGTAAGTTTTACTAGCCAGCCAAAAGGAGAGAGCATAATGGAAGAAAGAAGCCACAAGAGAGAAAATGCTCCAAACCAACATTAAAGAAATAAAAAAAAGGAATGGCATAAATCAGAAGGAATAAAGAAGGCATATAAACATTTTCATATAAAATTTCTCAGAAGACTGTCATCTTTAGTGGCAAATTACAGAACTTTAAAAGGTGAGATTATTAAATTTGCTAAATTGCCACGGGCAAACAAACAAAAATTAACCTGCAGTGTACTGTTAAAGACTTTGTTGTTGATATAATGCTCTTAGCAAATATACCTGGATACTGCCAGAGAAAACAAGAGATATTTCATGATTAGAGAATTCTAAACTGCCAATATAAAAGCATAGTGCTGTCACTGCCCATTTTCCTCTTTTTTTTTAAACTTTGGAATTAGAGGAGAGCTAAGCAAATGAGATATGCACCAGTAATTTCATCTTTATTCTGGCAGGTGTATCAACTGATAAATTTTCTTTCCCTCACAAGTTCACTTTCAGTCAGGTGTGGTGGGTTGACCCTGATTGGATGCCAGGTGCCCAACAAATTGCTCTAAATATTTAAATGCATTATTTAGTCCTCACACAAACACTGTTGCCCATAAGCAGCACATATTGTGCCAGCATGTTAAAATGCTAAGTGGAAATGGTCTCCTGCTGCATACTTCTGAAAAGTGTTATTTTATTCTGAATTATTTTAGGCTTGTCAAGTTCTGCAAGTTCTTGAAAGTCTGTTTAAGTGCAAAAATCCAAAATCAATTAGCAAACATACACACTTAGATACACAGAAATTTAGTAAATATGCAGAACAAGTTTAGACACAAAACACAGGAAAATAAGTGGTTAATTTTCTTTTAGAATGGTAGCAATTTTAGATGCACAGTCCTAACCCACCCCTGCCCAAATTTTGATTCATTTGGCTACCCTGGGTTCTCATCAATGCCCTACATGCTTCCACATGTACTCTGAAACTGCTTAAAGAACAGTTTGGGATTATCTGTCATTTCACTAATAATGAAGCCAGATGTGATCAGACCATTCCTCCATAGATCCATCTTCTCCGCACCACAAATATTCACCCCATCAGCTACGACAGTAACAGTGCCTAACCTACTGAAATTAAAACATCCTCATCCCTTTTCTCCAGCGTTTTTAGGAACACAGACTGGTTCACTGCCTAAGCTGTCTTCACTGCCAAGGAAAATGTCCAAAGAACTACTTACTACCTCAGAATCCACCAGGGTGGGGAAGGATCACAGATCATAAATGAGGTGCTAACTATATTAAAGAACTCTGGCTGCTTTAAATGCTGCTTATTCCAAGTGAGCAGGAGTTCACTAGAACCACACTGAAAGTTCCAATTGTGTTTAAAGATTTTAATATCATCTGTACTAAAACACAGCACTGGAAGAATACAAACAAATGCAGAGTTTGTTAAGACAGTAAGTAACAGACACATCAGACTTCTGAAGACTGAGTTGAGCAAGTAGATAGATTCCCAAATTCCTAAATATACAGCTCCTCATGCATCTACACTTTATGCAACAGAACAAATATAATTAGTGTGGTCCTGACTAGGAAAAGGAAAAAAATAGAGTGACTGCTAGAACAGGCTCAGTATGGACCCATGGGAAGTTACTTTCATTCTGCTGATAGGACCAAAAAAAAAAGGACCTGGACATAATATCTTGGAAGAAAAGCATACTCCTTTCAGGTCTTGGCTGCAAAAATTTTGCTGAAGTCCAGAGTAAATCCTTCAGAAGAGGGGTTTCAAGAGGGCTGTCTACAACCCACTCATTACCCACAAAGCTTTTCTATTACAACTTCAAAATGAATTTTCTTGCTTGTTAATGTCTACTAGGCATAAAAACTGTGTTGCAGTTTATTTAGTTTTGCAGCCCACAGCTTGATACCCCATCCATTAAGTAGAACTAAATCTTTAGGAAACCCTGTCTTGCAGATGGGCTTCTGAAAACATCTGGTATTTCAGTCAGGCTCACTTTAAGAAATAAAGATGGCTTCAGTGGAAACAGCTACATGTGTCTTACTGTGCATTTCCTTTGTAAGTGACTGATAAAGTGCTACAATTCTGTATTATAATGTGCTATAAGTGAGTACCATTGCCTTTCAAGAAAAGAAATTCCAGGATTTTGTCAATACAAAACATCCGATGGGAACAACATCCAGAAGAACATGAATTTTGTTTAGCTGATACATTTGCTGCGAGAATAGAGTCACTAGGTAAATGTCTGCTAATAGTAAATAATTGATAAACCAGTCATGGTACTTAACCATTTGCAAAAGACAGAAAGAAATTTCATCATCACGTTATTACAGCTTCAGCATTTATCAACAGTAGTAAGGAGATATGAAGGTCATTAGAATGCTCTACCCTTGCCATTTAAATATATGCCAGACAGTGACAACCTGCTGATCAATATAAAAAACCTTCAGCCAACAGAGAGTAAAAATGAAATGCACATATGAAGAAGCAATAGAAACTGAATGATACTTCATTTTTTAAATATATTTTTCTGTACGTGCATCTAAATAAAATGTAGATTCCTGGTTTCTTACCTGTCATGGTAAATGACAGGTAAATACACCACTGATCAAAACTATATTCATGATATGAATACTACAGGTGTGTCAGTAAACTCCCACATTAAAATTTTAAGTCAATCCATACTGGAGGAATAAACAAATAAATTTACCTCTCTTTTTCTAGCTCTTCTAAGTAACCAGTGCTTTCTCTGCTTCCATTCATAAAGCCTCTTCTTGGAAATGACCCCATGGGGACTGGACTGCACTCCCCTGAGCGGCTCGACACAGACCCTTCCCGGCTCCCGTACGAGCGCACGGACACCTTTGGCCTTAACTTCACCCCAGCGAAGCTAGTGCTTTCCAAATTCAGTTCTGGATAATAAACAGCAAACATTTTTCAGAGCTAAAGGTTCAGCAGCACAAAGTTAAAAAATCATTTCTATCTTAATTTCTGACTTCCTGAACAAATCTATGGGGTTTTTTTATGAAAACATTTTGCACAGAAATGCAGCAAAAATACTGTGAACAAAAACAACGGATATGGTGGACTTGGAGAACAGCAGTTATCTGAGCAGATGGCCAAATTGTAATCTTGGCAATCAGAACAGTATCCCTACAAAGCCTGCCTGCCTCCTTCCCAGAGGACTTAAGAAATGGGCAGAGTTTTGCATAAACATCATGTGAATTACCTTGTGGCCCACTTCCTAACAATTTCTTTTCCAGAGATCTTGCAAATGCTTCACTATCACATACAGGTAACTCTGCTCATCACAGAGCTCTTAAACATAGACATACTGATGAAATTTCTGGGTCAGTGGCAGGGATAATGGATGTATACAGGAGTTAGTGGTCTGGGCTTGCTGGCACTTCCCATGCAATGGGATGATACAGATTCCAGCACGTGCTATAGGGAAGGGGCCATCAATTTGCAGCATGACAGAAACAATTCCAGTAATATGACATGAAGAGGGCAGGACAAGCAAACAAGTTTAGAAAATTGGGAACTACACCAACATTAACTTATACGGACTTTTTTTCTGAAGAAAGAAATGTGAGTTATATCAAAAGCAATTCATATGAAATCCTAGAGTAACAGTAGCAAAAGTATAAACAGAGTAGATTTTTTTCTTTTTTTTTTTTTTTTAGAATGTGTCTTAAAATGTTCAGCAAAAATGTTTAGGCACTGAGATAATGCCTAATCATTAAGGTCTGCACTGGAAAGAAGATACAAACAACTTCAAAAATTTTATCCCAAATTAAAGAAATGAACCTATTTAAAACATTATTCTAGATTTACCTTTAAGTCGTTCCAGTAAGTCAATTTGTCCAGAAGATGCCATTGCCTCATCTTCAATGCTTCCTTGTAGCTGTTTCAGTACCTCCTATAAGAAATTAATCCTATTTAAGAAATCCTCACAATAATAACCCACAATGTAAACACATTCTGTCTTACCCTAAAGTACACACTCATGTGACAGCTGCTTAGACACTGACGTAAATTATATTTCATCTGAGCAATAATCAAGCATCGTAATTTTCACTGCCATCAGATATATTCTACAATGTTTCCCCCAGCACTGTTATGATGTAAAGTGTATCCTGCATAAACCTATCTGGCCGTTCAATCTATTGGATTATTTGGAAGTTCTTCTCAAAGTAAATACCAGTTATTTGGAATTAATAGGTGAAGAAATGTAAGCACAGAGAAATCAGTCTTGTAAAAGTAAATTTTGGCTATGTAACTAACAGAAAAGTATCTTGACTAGAAGTAATCCCCAGGATTTGTTTTCTTTGAGGCTTTAGCACCACTGTAAACCAGCAAGGAGAATCATGTTATTCTTACTACAAATGCTACCATTACCATGCCTGGGAGCAAAAGATTTAGGTTTCCTTCACAGCATCTATTATTTATATTATTAGTACTTCTATTCAACCACCACCAGGCCCACCAGATAGAGATGCAGACTCCTTCATGCAGCTGAAGCTTCAAACCCAAGAATACTGCCCTATGCTATTGAAACTATGTATGATAAAATTATACAGCTGAAGGAAGACAGTTCTGATGCACAAAAAAAATCATAGTAAACAATGACTATTACACTAAAGAGGTCTGTAATCCCCCAGGTCCCAAATGCTCAGTGGCCTAAATTCAGGTGGAAAATTAAATGCAAGTTAGTGAAAGTCTTTTCAATATCATTGTGACAGATGCATCAATAGCAAGAACAAATAAAAAAGACTAGCTACAAGGCAAAAAGCATTTACTGGAATTTAAAGTATCATTTTTCATACTGTGCCACAGAAAATATTTTTAGAAGCAGCAACAGTCAGGAGACAAAAGCAATTCTGAATAATGGAAGATATCCTGTAATTTTCATACAGACTCTGCACACAGGATTGTACTTCTGTTCAGATCTGAAAACTAATGAATTCTAGACCATTTAAAAAGATGTCCACACCAAAGTTTTGTTCTTTTAAGAGTCTAGCATACCTTACTGTCAATATTGGTGGGTTTTGCAGCTTACACAGAAGGTACCTTTTAAATGCATTTTTCTCTTTTCAAGAGAAAAAAAATTTGACATCTATGAGAAGTCAAGATTTTCTTTAACAAATGCAGTGATGAGCTTTTCCGTATTCAAAGTCGTGTTACTTGTAACAACAAAAAAAAACCCCAACAACAACAAGAGTAAAAGGATTATGAGTACAGAACTGTGCAGAGTTCTGGGGAAATATCTCAAGCCCTAGACTCAGACCAAATGGTAGCAGCCCAGTTGCTGCAGCCTCTGCCATGCTGCTCTGGGAAGAATAATTCTGGAGTATAGACACCCAAATTTCCAGTTTTACTGATGGAGTTAGGGTGTTTGTCCACATTCATGTCTTTGTTTGGAGCAGTTTGATGCCAGACTTCCATCCTTCCACACTGGCTGTACCTGGATTCCCATTGCAAGTATCTTGGAGAATGAACCAAATTCCTTCTGGATCAAGCCAAGCCAGCAGTTACACCCAGGATTCCTAACGGGCATTCACTCCATGGGACCAGGCTGAAGTTAGTCCAAAGACAAAAGACCCTGAAATATACATTGTATGTGTGCTGGGTCCTCAACACAATTCACCTAAAGACCTGCTCCTACTGTACTGCCTGTTAATGTCAGCTTTGCCTTTAAGATCAAGCCTGGGGTGATAAAATCCATACTCTTGGAAAGACATCTTCCCTGTGCTTGTACTTTAAAGTATGTTCAACGGCACCCTCATCAGCCATATGGCCCAGCCATCTCTATACATTACATCTGCCCTATCAGCAAAGGCAGACAAACAACTGATGTGATGTTCTTCAAAGAAGGGCTCCTTGCACTCATGCAAGGGCAGATCTGGAGACAGCAATCTTAGCTTAAAGTCTAGAAGGGCAGTGTGGATATGTGGAGTGGTCTTGAGAGAGTTTTGCAGTTTTTTCTGGAAACCTGTCAATTCAGATAAATTTAGAAATAACTAATGAATCATTTTTCTCTGAAAACAGCATTGTTTTACAAGGAAAAAACCCCCAAATCCCACCTCTCCTTCCATTCTCTTTTTAGAAGCCTCTCTCTCACATGTGGCACACCTGCTGTTTCAGCATGTTCAGGATACTTCTCTATGCAATGAGTCTTCCTGCTCTAAGAGCCAATATGAGAAGCTAAATGGAACTTTTCCTAAATGGCTTTTCCTGTCCTACCAAATTACATGACTGAGGTGTTCATGTAGCAAGGGCCTGCTCTTTCTAAATACTGGCATCAATTAAACATTAGCACACTGGACCACCTTGCTCAGATTTTCTGTTTCAATTCATTACTTTAAGTTTTAACTTTTAGTTTTTGTATCATCCCCTTTTTCCTCCAACAGCACATTCATTTTTCTTAAATTAGCTTTTCTATGTTTTTCTACATTTCTTTTCTACAGTGCCATTGCTAAGGTGACAATGCCATTACAAGGCTATGACATCAGCTTCAAACTCCATCACAGTACACTTCAAAATCTAAGCTGACAATTCAATAGACAGTTAAATAAAGGAGACAAAGGTTAGAGAAGGAGATGCAGCCCCTGAGCCAGATACTGGTAGAAAATGAGGCCATGTGATAAAATGACAAGTTAGGGAATTTGCAATTCTACTTGAATAAGGAACAGAGAAGTTTTCTGCAATAATCCTTCTGGAGGAAACATGGCAAGTTATCTCTTACTGTGCTAATGAAAATTTTTATTTCTTCACTATTTATAATCTAGGATTCAACACTAATGCTGTTTACATATATACAGTGCTTTAAATTAGTACTTTTCCTTGATAATTTTATATGAAATTTGATATCATGTTTGCTGAAGCATAAAATAGTCTCCCAGGTTCAATTAGTATCTGTTTAGCTATACAAATTTCAGTAAGTATTTTAGTTGTGGTTTACAGCATCATTCTAAGTAAATTCTTTACTGACTTAGGAGCGACTTACTGAAAAAATACACAAATATAAGTTATAAGAAAAGGCTGCAGGGTTTTTTCTGTTCTTTTAAAGAATGCAAATCAAATTATTTTAATGGTCACTTAAGTATAACCTAGTTTATCTTGTCCTGTGCAAAAGTACAAAAGAATCTTTTTGAAAATGGAGTGGGTCTTATGACTCATCATCATTTAAAAGGGTTTTCTGTCTTCACAGTCTCTGGACTGTGAAGTACTGAAACATTGTCCATTTTTTGTCTGGTTGGCTGGGTTTTTTTGTTTGGACTCTGTGAATATAATCCTGATGTAAAACCTACTTTATGAATAGTTAAATAAAAGATCAGATCAGTCAGCATGTAACCGAACAATTATGGTAAATAAAAGCACCTTAACTAACAGTAGATGCACCCAGCTAAGCGGTAAGGGTTCTTGTAAATAAAATGGTTTAAGGGCTGTGAATTTACTCAAGCTGCTAATAAGGAAAGGAATCACAGAACAAGAATGCTTACAATGGCAGATTTAAAATACCAAGGAGTTAAGACTTAAAAGTGTATTCAATTTTTGGGAACTGCATGTATAAATAGGAATATTTCAACATATGGTGTATGTAGGAAGACATTTTGATGACAATTCAGGTATGTCTGGCCTTCTGTAAACATTATTCTTTCACCACACTTTTAAACACTAAGCTTTATTACTTGTATTCACTTTTGTAATAGCTATGTGTATTCAGTGAAGGCCAGAATGTATGACAATCATAATGAAAATGAAATATAAGAAATTCTTCAACGCAGCACACCAGATATACTTACAGGACAGTTATGTTGGTTACCACTGTATTTCAACATTTGAGTAAAAAACCAGGTTTAATAGCACAAATACAGAAAGCGTTCACAATTTCAGAGAGCAATCCAACATCTATCAGAAGCATACAGGACAGAAATATGCACATTGAATGAATAAGGAATCAGGATTAACCAAATCAGCATTATTTTAAAATTACAGTATTTCTGACAGCATTGGTACTCATGTTTTTAACCTGGTATGCTGAAAATGTAACATAAAATTTCTGAATTTAAAGTAATTTTTGACCTCCAGTGGACCTGAACATTGTTTCAGCTACTATTTAGAAGAGCAGGAAAAAAGGTAACATATACTAAAAGAACATCACTCAAATTCCACAAAACCCCTAAATGTCAGAACCATGTGGAGGGGGCAGACATCAGAATACTGTGGTTTTTAGAGACAGGTGAAATTTAAGTTCAAGGTCTTACATGACCTGTCATAACTACCTGAACTTGACAGTGTATTAATTCTATCATACATGGTACAACATTCACAGGGACTGAAGGAGTGCTTCAGATGCCTTGAGAGCTTACATAGAACAGAGGCTAGACAGTGTTAAAGGAATAAAGTAGGTATTTATTAAAAGGCCTTCAAAGGGCAGTACAAAAGCCAGGCTGTGGCTCCACCCAAGATGGATGATGGGTCACAAGTTTTCACACTTTCATAAGTTTTGGTCCGTTTACGTATTTGGGTTAATTGTCCAATTACAGCTTCAGGTAATGAAGTCCCATCCTCCCAGATTGCTCTTCCTCAGTTGGCTGTTGTTTATGCTTTTTAGGCCTGAGGCTGTAATGGTAGGTTGTGGTTGTTCTTTGCTCTCGGGCTGGAAAAGGATTGTTTTGTCTAAATAAGCTGTGAAGAGAACTTGCTGACACTTTGTATGAAGTTACATACTAATGCAGTACAGAATCTGGAAAATATGAAAGCTAAAACTTAAGGCATTACTTGGAAGGAGCTCTTTGCTCCTACACGTTTTGGTGAATTATGCTGCTTAATCAAGCTCGGTGGGAGCCCTTCTAACTGCCCCAAGTGCCAAGCACTGCTCTGGCTGCTCAATCCTGTAACTAGGTCAAAATGATAACACTACCAACGACAGCTCTGCTGACTGAGGTGGAACACCTCAACTTTCAACCTTGCAGAAAGAGAAAATTTCTTATGTGAAATGATGTTGTTGAGTTTAATTTCCAACAATGTCATTTTCTAAAAGGAAAATATTCACCTGGTGCCACCACACTCAGAAGCTGTCACTTGCAGAAGACAGTACAAAGTTTTTAGTGCAAGCACACTGTCAGGTCAACTAAAGTTATCTGATTTTATGCTCAGAAAGAGGGTTGTCTAAAGTAATGGCATAAGCTATATATATCATCAACTCAATTTCACCTAAATTCTAAAAAGAAAAGTAAACAAATTTTTTTTTCAATTTTCCAGCCAATTTAGATCCTGGAAGAAACTTTAGAATTGCAAAGATCTAAAAATATTCCTTATTGTAAAATCATAAAAACACACAGACCCAACAATATAATGCCACTGTTGCTTCTTTGCAAATTAAATAAATTCACTGATATTTTAAATATCTGTGTTTTGTAGGATGCTAAACAACTTTTATAATCACATTCTTAGTTCACATGAGCTTAAAAAGATGCCTGACTGCATTAGTTCATATTCCCAGAATTAGTTCAATTCCCAGAATTCATCACTTGAAACATTTTGTAAGAATCAGTTCAGCTTATGACAGTTTCTTCCATTAACACATTAGAAATTATCTAATGATCAATGATTATTTTCAAAATTGCTTATATTTTGGAGGATCTAACCATTGTGCTATCTCCCGCATTATCTACCATGCTATCAGTGTTTTAAATCCCTCTGTCACTATCTTGATGTGACAGCCTACTTCATTGTGCCTTCAGAACAACATCACGTCTTCCCTCCTGAAAGGCTGGAGTGTATGGGGCACAAAAAACATTCTGCAGATGCAAAATCCAACTAAGAGCAAGCAAACTAATTTGAGAATGAAGATGCAGGCTCACATTAGGGGGAAAAGAATCATAAGAACATACAATGTTTCCTGTGATTATTGTTTTCTCTTGCTAGACTTCAATAGTTGAAGTGTTTACATACTGGGTAAGGATGTGTTGAAATTAAATGAAAACCAGGCAGATGTTATAAGGAAAATACTGTGTGAATTCACACAGCACAAGTTATAGAAGCAGAGAATTTAGCACCTATTTCACAAATATTAACACAGGCAAGGAATGCTACTGCTGAATCAAACTCTTTTCTCCCTATTTGTTCACCAAACAATGTATTTGTTAAAAAAAAAAAAAAGAAACATCATTTCACTCTCAGACAAGACCAGCTATTATCACGTACAGTAAGACTGTTCATACAGAAAAAATCAGAAAGCTAACATGGCTACTCCAAGAACAAAACTAGGTTACACCATATTCTGTCCATTTTTATCACACTTGTGCAGAATGGGATGAATCCAAAGCTAAAAGAAGCTCCCACTGAGAGCAGGGTCATAATGTGCACCTGCTGTGCAAGTGCCTGTGTAGCCAACTCTTTGGAAGGGACCTGACTTTTAGTGTCAGATACTCTGCTACTCTTATGTTTCCAATGTTCTCCCTTAATAAGCAGGTAAAATGTTTAATTTCTACATCTAGCTGATTCACAGCTAACATACTAATTTTTTAAAATCTGTACTATTTCAGAATACAAAACACAATTTGGTTACCCTGAAAGCAAAAATATTTTGTTAGCTTGTACTGAATGCAATTGGATTTTGTGCACTGTCTGTTCAGTGCTGTCTAAGGTGTGTATCTTGCAATTCTCACTTAATTCTCCCCTACTAGCTGTCCAAAGACAGTGTTTCTGATGGAGACTGCAGTGCTGCAATTTCCAGAAGGTATGTGACCCACTCATAATGAGACCGAAGTAATTCAAAGAGACACTTTAGCTAAGAAATCTAGCTGACAGAAGAAGACAGCTTACTTTTAATAATGTGAAAAAAAATATTTTCTAGTAAAAAATGTTCAATCCTTTCTGTAGACTCAATTTCTGTAAGGGAGTAACTTTCAAGAGAAATACTTCACTCATTACGCAACACTATATGCCTGAAAATATGGGTTTAAAAACTTGTTTTGCAGAAGTAAATTAGAAAAAACCACTATGTTATACAAGTATATATTTTCAACTATGCTGGGAGCATTGAGCATGGTGACTTTGGAAAGTGTTTTTGTAGGCTGGGTAAAATTGTATTATAGGATGATGGACCAACTGGTAAATCAGGATGACATTATCTGCCTAAAAACTGTAATTTCCTTAATATTTCAATCTGCAAACCCAAATAAAATGCCTTTGTTTGTCTTGCGGGGGGGTTCTTGTTTGTTTTGGGTTTTTTAAGTCTAAAAATAAGAACGAGTAAAAATACACTCAGTTGTGCAAATTACTGAGGTTTTTTTTGTAGTTTACCTCAAACACAAAGTTTGTTATTGCTACAAGCAAAGAACAGATCTGGTTGTCAAATTCACAGCAACTGATACAAACATGAATTGCACATAAATTTTATTAATTTATGCTTTTAATTTATTGATTCCCTCACATAGCTTCCTTCTCAGAAGTAGAAAACTTATTACACAAACTCCTCACTTACTACTTTAGCTGCTCTTCAAAACATTCCCAAATCCTTCTGCATTTCCCTTTATTGATGCCTGGAATTTATGTTCCTGCTTAATGCTCTTCAAAAGGGAACAACAAAATCCAGTGAAGTATCAGAGAAATCAAAACAAAGCACTGTGTGCCAGACAGTGTATGGATCAAAACATGCTTTAAAAGAATTGCAAGTTTAGAGAAGAAAAACAAGCTCTGTTAAGACAGCAGTGCCTGCAGTACCACATAAACAACTCCTAAGAGCCAGGAGTACAAAAGTGTTAAAAAACCCCAAACCCCTTAACTTCCAGCCAGAATGCTGAAAAATCAAGTCAGACAAAATGAAGCTGACTCATTAGAACTGGCTGGAAGCTGCAAGGAAACAATGTCAGGACAAGGGCAGATTTAACATAGGCACCACTTCCTGAGGTACACTCCTTGCATAGCAACGAGAAAATGAAGAGCATTCTAGAAGGTTCTCATCATTTGATGAGACAAAGGCTAATTAAGGAGGGAAAATTTACGTTCAACTGCTTCGAGTAGGAAGCAAAAAGAAGTTTCTTTCACTACAGTCTGTATCCAGGTAAATAGCATTCTTCTCTGAAGAGCTGTAAGCCATGCACAGACAAACTTAGGATGATGGGAAACAAATAAATGCCACAACTGAAGGATGCAGTAAAAATGGCAATGTGTCTGCAACCTCACAGCAGGATAGTACTGACATTACAGGATGATCACTGAATCACTTATGCTGGGAAAAATCTTCAAGATTAGCCATTAAATCCACCACTGGATTAGTCCTACCTAAAAGAAACCATGTCCCTCAGTGCCACATCTACATGCCCTTTACATCCAGGGATGGTGACTTCACCACTGCCTTTGGCAGCCTGTTCCTGGGCTTGACAACTCCTTCAGTGAAGAAATTTTCCATAACACCCAATCTAAACATCCCTGGTACAACTTGAGGCCATTTCCACTTAGCCTGTTGCTTGTTACTTGGGAGAAGGGATCTACCCCCAGCTCACCACAACCACCTGTCAGGAAGTTGTATAGAGTGAAAACGTCCCCCATGAGCTTCATTTTCTCTAGGATGAGCCTCCCAGCTTCCTCAGCTGCTCCTCATATGACTTGTGCACTAGACAAGAATCAAGAACAGAATCAAGAACAAACATGATCCTTAACATTGAGATAGATCTTTCCAAACCGACCTCCTTCTTCTCCAATAGCAGGAACCTAGTGAGGATACATGAACAAAACCTACTGTTAAGTTCTCTTGTATGTCCTCTCCCCAGATTCCCTCTGGCCTTGACTTGCACACTTCCTGAAACCACATCTCCAGTGGTTGTACCTCTCATGGCAAATGCATGATACAAACGAAGCTTTGTTTCCTTTGTTTTCTACTGGCTCACGAAGTTATTTGATGCCCTTAGGTCTAGTATTCAGGAAAACTACTAATTCCCTAATAACTCTCCTCATGACACTTATGATCTTTTATTACAGCTCAACAACCTACTTCCCATCATGTCCTTCTCTTTCTCCTGTGTCTTCACCTGAAAAGTCACATTTTATTCAATCACGTCACTTAAGGAAGATTTTCAGATCACTTGATTTTTCTGGCACCTAATATGATGAGTTCTACTACGTCCTTCCTGAGCAGGTTTATCAGAACAGGATATAATACTCATCTTCTGAATCACCATGTATTCATCCTGACACAATTATTACTGTTTCCATACTTATGCTCAATAATTCCCAGTATCCAACCAACTTTGTGGATCCAAACTAAGCACTATCCTGACACTACATGGAAAATCCCTTTAATTTTTCAGGTATTCAGAGTATCTCTAATACCTCTTTCTAGGCTGTTGCCACATTAATTCATTCCTCGTGGTGTACATAAAGTTAAGGCTCTTTTCTAGAAGCCATGATTCTTCTATGCTTTTGACCATGGAATTGTATTTGCCATGTATTCAATTCACTCACTCAATACCAGAAGCTTCTTTTGCAACTCTTCACACTCCTGTGTTCATTTTTACCACCATGAAAATCATCAGTCAAACTCTTCCAGCTCACTCTTTTTTCTACATGACTTAAGACTATGTTGAAAAGAAATACAGGTAATGGCAGAAATCTCACTACTGGTTTTCTAAAGTTAAAAAAAAAAAAAAGAAAAAAAGGAAAAGACTAGTTATTCTGCAGTTCATTTTCTACCTTTAAGCTGAATAATCATCAGAGAACCAAGAACCTTAAAATTCCAGACACAGCCACTAAGATATTCTCAGCATAGCAGGGAAATATCCTCAAGTTCTCTCTGACCAGTTGCTGTGGAGATACCACAACACTGGTTTTGGCCCATGAAACAACTATAATCCACTATGTTATATCTGACTTGACCTCTTAGCAGAAATAACAACATACCAGATAACTTAGATCAGTCAGAAATAAGATTCCACAACCTAGACCTGGAAATAATGCTAATATTCTAATGTGCAACAGGATACACTAAAAAATTTGTATTGTACTACATTCAGGATTCAAATAAAATATCTCAGGTTATACTGCAGTTTAGTTACTACAAGCAGCCTACTCACCAACAGCAATTCCAGATCAAATATATATATTTTAACATATTTTAACATTCTCTTCTGAATGGTTTGTTTTCATAGTTTAACATAATTTTTCGGTTGTGTTTTTCTATATATGCCTTGGTGAAACATTTCACTGCATGCAATGCCAACCAAAATTCTTTTCTCTGAAGGTGAAACAAAAAAAGGAGAAGAGAGGATGCAGCTAAAAACACTCTCCCTTTGCACAGAGATGGAAAAGTATTGTTACTGGACACAGTAAGTATCCCCAGCCAAAATGTGTAATTTCTGGTAGCTTAGAAAAACTGCAGATAGATTTCTGAAGATGCTATTGCAAACCTGGGTATCTGTCAAATGTATTCATCTACCACCTACTTGAGGCAGCACACACACAGAGAGACATGGACACTGTACGTGCATATAGCACGTATCAATATGTTAAGCAGTGTGTATGAGAGGTCTTTGTGAATATGTTGGGCTTCAAATTCTAATTTGCAAGCACATGGCTTACCACACCACATTGGACCAAAAACTGCTGTGCCAATTAGAATAATATCTCCAACACCTTCTACACTTTACAACAAGGATCAATAAATGATCAGAGACAGCTGATGAGAACAGGTGTTCAAGGCTACATAGCAGGAAGTGGTGGTTAAGCAGACTGTAAGGCCACAAAGTGTGGTATGTCAATTTAAAAGAAAATGGGATCACCTGCTTATCTGATCAGGGAGATATCTGATAAGAGCAGTTACTCATTCCTAAAGAGAGAACTGTCCAGTAGACATTTAAAAGGAAACCTTAAATGTAGTCAAGGGGCATAATGGGTACAAATAGTATCTGAAATCTTGCTCATAAAAAGGGTGTGATTAAGCCATGAGTATACCTGAGGTAAAGGTTCGGCACTTAAAAAGTTGTTTTTTTTTTTTTTAACTCTTATAACATATAAATCACAAGGTGCAGCTTTCATGTCACAACAGTTGCAAGACAGTTAAGTTAGTTATGGAATATTCTGAGCAGCATCTTCTCTTTTTTATAGACAAACATAGGCTAACAAGGTCCAATTGGCAATGAGCACATTTTCCAGAGTCCCTCTTCTTAAAGTGAGACAAATAAGCCACTGTAGCTGCTAAATTGCTAACTTGCTGGTCAATCTGGTATTCCTGATAAGGATTTGTATATTCATTCTTTCCAACAGTCACAAAAAGATATAATGGGAAGCTGAATTTGCAGAAAAAATGCAACTTAATCATATTTAGACATAAAAGTGCACTGTAGCTCTAATATGATATAAGCTTTCTCAAAATTTTTTCAAAGTCATCATGACAGAAGATGAAAACCAGGCACCATAGCATCTTCTTTAGCACTGTTTTTACCTTTAATTCTGCTAATTTGAATATTAATTCATCAACATCCCAAAGGATGCACAAGACTGAAATAAATCTGAGATATTATATGCTAGAGAGTTAATATTCCTTTTGCTACCACATTAAATTACTGTAGCTCAATATTTTACAAATGCATTCAAAATAAAAATCCTCAAAATAAAATACCTTTGTTCTTGCTTTTGAATTTAGTGAAACCCTATTGCTTTGAAACAGCATCACAAGTTTTATTGCCTGGCTGTCTAATTAACAGAAGAAACTCAAAAACACCATCAATGTCAAAAATAAATCACTCTCTGGATCTGCAATGGACATGATTGTAATGAGCTCTTTAGGACTTTGTCTTTTAAACATAATTCCTTCAAACACGCAAGTTAAATAAAAACAAAAAAAAAACTCTACAGAAAATTATTAAAACTAAAATGTTTATATGAAGAAAATGATCTGCCTAAACACCACTCTCCACAACACATAAATGAACAGCTCATGATTTTCTGAAAAGTGTTTAACCACTACCATTTTTCTTTTTACTGTATATTTATCTGGTTAGAAGCTTTTCAAAAAAAACCAACAAATTTTAATCACTTCTAGCAACAGTCTTCCTATTTTATTTTTGATACATGTGGACACAGTACAGAAGACACTGAATAAACTGAAAAGCCATATGTAGAATAAAATTTTAAGCGCACTACATAAAAATGAAAGAGGCAATGTTTTGCTCACAGAGCATGACATATACTAAAAAAGGCTTTCTTACACATATCAGGAATTGCTCATTTACCGTAAAATTAAAGCATTCAAAACAGTGAGTGTGGAAATCAAGCATGATGTCACTCTTAATGCTACTTCTAGAGTTCTGGAGGTTAAGGTAGACATACCTGTTTCCCCCCAGACTTTATATAGGGAAAAATGCTGCTATTAATGAGCTAGGACATTATAAACAAACAAACAAACAAACGCTGTCTTTAAAGACAAAAATACTTATCTTCTACAAGAACCAGGCAGGAAAGTCTCACAGAAAGTCTTCTACAAATGTGGCAGACATGTAGGTATATGCACAAAGTAGTGTAGCTGACATTGGATTACTTCTTTTCTCTCCATGAATCTTACAAGTTTTGAATTCAGATAAAACTGTTCATATTTTTCTAAATTTGTCCATAGTCTGTGTTTTATGCAGTTACTCTTACATCTAGACACTGACACCATTTTTCTTTATTTATGGGCCAACATTGTTATTTCATTGACCATCAAACAGAGTATTTGTTGATTTAGAGAGAACATTTTATCATACCAAACTGCTGTATTTCATCTGACAGTAAGCCAATAAAAACAACTGAATTTCCCAAGTTAGTCATAATACTCTGAGGGATTTCTTTTGTTTGAAAAGTTAATCCCTAGGACAACACAAATTAAAAAACAAAGTGGAGATTGTTTTACTGATATTTTTGGCACCTCCAACATTATCGCATTTCTCTTTGTTTATCACATTTCTCTTTGATAATACCAATTATCACATTTCTCTTTGTTTACCCATCATGTTGTTTGCTGGTCAGGAAATGGAAAAAGGAAACTTTTAAATAGGAGATTTAGCTTTAAACAGGAAGCATTCAGACATAGTTCTTATATAGGTCAGTAGTAGTTTATAATAAATACATGTGCAAGATAAGGTCATGTTAAGCTTTTAATTCCTGTATGATTACCTTACAATTCTGAAATGAAGGGATTATAAAGATGGGGCACACTTATGCAACATTTTAACACTGTTACTTCCAAAATCAAATTCTTTAAATATTGTCTTTAAAATGCTCTTCCTAAATACTGCCCTTCACAACTGATTAAAGAATAGAAGTAAATGAGGAGACAAACAGAGCAGCAGACCAAAGAATCACTGTGAGATATCCCTGCACTGGGCCACAGACCAAAATTCACATTGCAAGAACAGGGATGTTTGCCATGGAACCACAGCCGGTTTTCCCCACTGCTGCTCCCCTTCTTCCGCTAATATCTGGGATTTCACTTGGCAGGACGGGTTACAAGGGCTCTGTAAAACTTCTGTGCTCCCAAAGGATCATGTTTTCCAAGACATTTGGGAAATTTTTTGCCTGCATATATAGTAGCCAAAGGGTTTTCAAGCTTGACTGCTGTGGCCCTGCTAATGACTTTGCTTGTAATTATCCCTAATTATGACACTGGAACTATACAAACCATGCAGTTTCTTTCAGAGCAAAAAAAAGCCAACATACACTTTCTCCAAAAGCCTGCAAAACTAAAATTATCTTCCAATTTAAGAGAATCCTGCAATGATCCCCATCAAACTTCACCCACAGACTCCAATCTGACTCCAAGATCATTCCTACACCATCCTTCAGGTTTGAGTCAAATTAAAACTATGTCGTGACCCTTTCCAAAGACAAGGGTCTGAAACAAACAAGGGAAAGACATGACACCTTGGTTCAGGTGCAGGAGCAAATACGTCTTAGGAATGAACCCATGACTTCCCAATAGAACATAGTTGAAAAAACAACAACAAAATCTGAACAATCTATTTTCCACCCATCTCCCAAAGTGAAAACATACTGAGTTTGATATTTGAGCTGGTGGGTTTTTTGTGTAACATTCTTTAGATCTAGAACAGAACTTTGGGACACAAAAAAATGAGACCTCTACTCTGGGTATGCTCATAAACACAGAGGAGTGCAGTAGAGCCACTTTCAGTTTGGTGGTCTGCCAGATTTAAAGTAAGAGCATAAAGCCATTCCACATCCCAAATTAATGCCCTAGAGACCAGCTTGTACAGCTGGACTGTCTTTATGTCACTGGAAATTTAATTATCTACACAAAAGCTAGAAAAACCTCAAACAACCAAAACCCAAAACACCTGTATGTCGATGAAGAAGAGGAAAAAAAGACATTTGTAAAACTAGCAGGAAGTTCATCTGTCCTGTTCTTCCCTGCCTTATTTTAGACTGCAACGACAGGGAGTAGAAGGGAGTTACTGACAAATTTGTTGTAATAGTATCTTAAGAAAAATAATATAAATAATATAAATGGCAGAACTAGTTTTCAGACACATAACTCAGCAAATAACCATTTTTTTCTGCAGCTGCTAAAGACATCCATTTCAAGTAACTGGTGTAAAGGACTATAATTTCCCTTTAATTCAAGTAGCAAACCCATTTTTCTTTTACACTGCAATGCAAGGATTAAGTGTATCTGACACATCTATTTTTTTTCAAGTGTTGTAACCAGTGTTTCAGAAAGCAGAAGAATTTTTTATTTTTACAGTGACTATACAGTCTACACGCTGGAGGAGAAGAAAATTGAGTTCAAATATTTTTAATTGCTATATTAATCAAATTACCATATTTTAAAAATTAAAGATTGATTATAATGGAACAGTAAGTCTGTTAATAAGAAGACTGAGAAACAATGAGATGGAGAAAAAAAAGGTTGTTTAATATTTAGAATATGCCTACTCCATACACAGAAATACCAACAATTTTTGAGCCCTTCTAACTGAGGTACCAAAAGCAGACTGGTTTTGCTGGTTGCTAGCAAAAAGCAGCAGGATTTGTCAGCTTATGAAGAGCACTGAATGCAGCTTTAAGGCTTGCAAAATTCAGCCCTGTTCAGTATCATGAGTCACACAGATGCAGCTGATGGTGTATCTTCCTACTGATTAAAATCCATCTAAATTCCACTTGAGCCTAGTGTTTGCTCTTGGATGGGTGGCTCTGAAGGCCTACACTTAGCCAACAAACACTAGCAGGAACAGATCTGAGTGAATTTTTTAAGTACTAATTTAGGCTTTGGGAGAAATTGGAGGACTTGTGGTTTTATGTTAAAAGGAACTTCTCCTGTTGAGACCTTAAATATTGCAATTATAGTAAACCCGCAAATTTTTAGCATTACCTGAAAACACTGAAAACCTCCAGGGTTTCCCACGTTTTCAAGAGCTGAACAATACTTGCTTGGTCAACCTTGGTCAGCACTCTGGACTTCCTTCTGGGAAGCACAGCTGTGCTAAAAAGGTAAGTGCTTATCATTGCATTCTGGAAGCTGTTTCTAGAAAACAGTTTCGAAATTAAAAAATAATGAAATGTAGCTTTGATAGTTTTTTCTTTACACAGCCTGAAAAAGGACTTCCGTAGGATTCTAAAAGCACACAAAACTCTGAGCAATTCCCAGTCCATGATGCAAAGGGCAATGACAGAAACCCCACACAGGCACAGAGCTTGCAATACCTTCATAGTGGACGCCTCAGTTTCCAGTTTTGTGAGGTGATTTGAGTTATCCTCTAGCTCTTGCCGAAGATTGGAGTTCTCCATCTTTAAAGCCTCAACTTGCTTTAACAACTGATCATATGAAGCTGCGGCCATCCTGGGCTACCCCCAGCCCTTAAAAAAGAGAAAATATTAAATTTAAGCATTTAAAAAAACCCCCTTCATTACCCCAATGTATCTAACTAAAAAATCATCTCTCTCTCCCACTTACCACGTGAGTTTCTAAACATTTAATTTAAATCCATTACACCAAACTGTTAATGACCAGACTAATGCCAGATCAAGACTTTTTTTTCAGTGGGCTTCCATTTGGTATGCATGATTAAGCAAATGGAAAAAGTTAATTGTCAATTGCATCAGATATTAGAGGAAGCAAGAATACATGAAAGAAAATCACTGCATCACAAAACCGTCTTTACTAGTGGCACTTCAGTTTCAACATGGCGAAACTGCAGATAATAGACCATATATAGTAATTTTTGGATAGATAACAAGCATTTTCACACATATCTAAAAGATGCTGACTGCCTACTTATTTTAGGAAGTGAATGGTAGTCACAGATGTTCAGTGTTCCTAGGAACAGCACACATTCTAAGGGAGATGCTATATGAAAGGAAAACAGTAATATTGGGGAATTTTAACTGAAAAAGACCTCCACATCATCAAATGCAGTAAATACGTAGGTATTTTGTAAAAATACCCTTCAAGGCCCAAGAAAAAAAATCACATTTCTTTCACATGAAGTAGTCATACTGCACCATTTAAGATGAAAGGCTACTCTTGATATCAAGGCATACCATACTGTTTCAGTAAAAATGTAACACAGTCCCAGAACACCAGCACAACTACTCAGCCATTATAAAGGAGAAAGAAACAAATACTTCAATTTCAATTATAAACTAGAAATTGTTCCTCACTTTACAACCCAAAAGGCGACAGAGTTGCTACTCTAACAATGTAAGTTAACTAAGATATGGCTAATGAATGTTTGCAGCTCTTTAGAATGAATACTATCAGTTTCTTATTCACTGGCCCTTCTAGAGGAAAAAAGGAAGCCTAGCACTTCACAAAACATAAGTTACTCTTCCAATGTCATTGCAGACATCTCCTAAGTATGTGGCCTATAACTCAGAGGAAAAAAATATAAAAGACTTACAGGGCAACATTGCCTTTCACATTACTGCAGTACTTTGGAAAAGATGAAACAATTAAAAACTGTTATTTAGCATTTTCATTGTAACCTCTGACCAAACTTTGACCTTACTCCTTGTGTAACCCCTTATAAAATCAAGTTTCCTCTTCCCAATGAAACTCAACTGAGTTATCCAGTCTACTAAAAATTAGGTAGAATTATTCAAAAACGTTTTCGTTCCTCAGTACAAATTTTGAAAATTGTGTTTAACCTTTCTAAATTTAAACTGAACAAAATGTAAAGAAGACTGTACACCATTGAAAACAGGAACAATAACAAAAGCTGCAGTGCATTTGATATGGTTTATTTCCTTTCCAAGCACCTGCCATCATCAAAGACAGGAGAAGGAAGACACCTGCCACTTATGAAATCATGACTTCCCTGAAGGAAAAGAATCTGTAACACTTATTTTTCGAAATTTGGTCATGCTTTACTGAAAACCTCATTTTCTGAGATTAAAAGCAATCTGAAATAACTACTATACAATGTGAATTCTGGGAATTACCTGGTGAATTACCACCAGGCTGTTTCACCTTGAGTCATGTCAAGGAGAGTTGTAGTAAAAACAAAACAAACACGCAGACACTAAAAAATCAGTAAGGGCAGACTTCTGTTACATTTCAGGTATGCTTTTATCTAGTAAGTAACAGTTTCCATTATTATTAAGAAAATTAATAGCTATAGTTTACCTTTCAGAATACACTGCATGCACAAGGCCAAGGAAAGGCAGATAGAAGTGAAAAAGAATGGAAACCTTTTCCCATTATTTGTCATGAATTAGCACTATATTGTAATACTGACAGAATGTTTTTACTGAAATATATCACATTTATTCATCTACATGTGATTTACAAAAGCTGCTCTGTGCCACACAGGACATGCATTTTGTTTCTAGATAGACTATCTTTTTCTCCCATGGCTATAATTCATTACTAATATTAAAGGATAGGTAGTAAAGTATCCAGTTTTTCCATTTCCTGTCCATTTTCAGGAATTCTAACTTACAGATTTGAAATATACAACCATCAGCCTCATCAACAAGATGTACACACACACAACAAATGGAGAAAAATGGATGAGGAGAGGAGCATGGTAGAAATACATAAACTGCATAGTTCTAGTATTTTATATGCATAACAAACTTAGGTATATTTTTGCTAAATGAGTAAGGATCCTGAAGGGGAGATTTGGTTTGGCTTTCCACCGTTCTGATCTAAGTTCCTAAGCTTTCTTTATTCTCCAAACATGAAAGTAGGGCATCATCACTAAGAAACAGTATCCTACCTCATACTAGGAGTCACTTCCTGATTTATATTGAATGTCAAGCTTTGTGGGTTTTCAGATTAAACAAAAGAAATGAGTTAGCTGATTACCACAACCTGGGTAACCCAAACCTTTTTTTTCTGCTAAATAGATGCCCAAAGGAAGCGACACTATCACTACAGTTGCAACACAGATGAACAGAAAAACTGTACATAGGTAAGGCGCAGTTCAAAGACATCAAGACAACACAGGGCAGTGCTGAAAGATAAATCATTGAGCTGGAGGCAAGCTGTCAGCAAAGTTCCCCCAAAACTAGACTGTGACAGGCATTTTTAAATATTTTTTTATTGACTTTGGCACAGGAAGTAGCATCAAAACTTGCTTCCATAAATTCAAGAGGCTGCACAAGGTCAGAGGACTCCACATCATACACAATGAATGTGATAGAGAAATAAAGCAGTAGAAACAGGGTGGAATTGCAGAGCAAAACAACACAGGGTCCCTGACAAAGAAATCTTAACCTGGAGCAGTGAAGCTTCTCAGCAGCCAGCCTGCAGGGCATGGTGTGCTGCCAATGAGACTGGCACAAGGACAGCAAACACAATCTCCAGAATTATCAAATCATTTTACGAAGAGGTCGGTAAGAAAAGTGAATTTAAGTGAGTGCAGAGAAAGATGTGATCAGGGGATGAGAGAGTTTCTCAGAAGAGATTAGCTAAGCAAACCTTGGCTGCCTCAGCACATCAAAGGCTGAAATGACACGGCCATACTTTGTTATTAGGGAGTGGAAAACACTGAAGAGGGAGAAAAATATTTATGTTAAAACACAATAGCAACATAGAACAAATGGGTATAAATTGGTCATTTATCAACTGAGGCTGGCAATATCAATTAGAACTTGTAGTTCAGTGGGATCCTTGCCAAGCATACTACACAAGAAGAAGCCAGAACTCATGGCTCAAGAAATCCAGTCTTGTATTCCTAAACTTCAACACAGACAAACGCTGTACTAATTTTTGATATCTCCAAGACATTTGCTTCCTCTTCTTCTGAAATAATGCAATGCCAAAGTATTTCACAAAAGGCACCATTATTTAATTTTAAAACGGGGAAACTGACAAAGGTAATATATGACCACAAAACAGCTTAGGCTTTTTGATGCTGAACACTGTGTCGTTTCTCAGGCACGTGATTTGTAGAGTAAAATTACAGGGCTCTATTACACATAAGCTGTTCCATGTATGAGATAAATCCCTCAGAATTAAAATCTGCCTCTCTTCTGAAAATATGTTTTTACCAACTGCCTCAAACTTGACACATCAGGTCAGAATTCAAGTCCCAAAACAATCTTTGGATTTATGCTCTGAGTAAAAAAAAAAAACCAACACCAACTTGTAAACTAAAAAAAATTTATAAATTATATATTATAGGTTTTTTAAACACAGAACCATCAGCATAAATAGAAGCTGACTGTACTACTTCATCCCCTTCTTTAAGTTTCTCAGTGGTTAAATTACTTGCCTTGCAGAAAGAGTTAAACTCCAGACCCTCTTGGCCAGGCATGTTTCCCAGCCACATCCCACCTCATTCGAAGCAGAATTAACTGGCCAAAGGGAAACAAGGAGTACCTCAGACATGACCCACTAGTCTGAAGCTCTACCATTGCATATACAAACATGTGCAACACCACTAGTGTCAGAATCAGCTGGATCAATAAACAGCTCTTCTTTCCCCCTGCAGGAAATCACTACACTGAGGGAGAAGAGAAGAACTCAGACCTCCAGAATCCATTTCACATTTCACCCAGCCCAAGGAAAAATGTATCACGAATGCAACACAACCCACCTTTGTGAAATTTACTATTTTGCTTCACGTCAAGCTCCCTTTTACACTCTTAACTGCATTGTTTTTTCACAAAGTGGTCATCAAAGGCAAGAACAGATACTGAGTTCTCTAGATTTACTCCAAAAAATAACCGTCTCTGAATACAGAAACTTTGAAATTCAATACCCTCAAGTAAGAGACACCCAAAATATAGCTGTGCTACTTGCCTGATTCATATTTCTCATCATTAAGAAGCTTCTTCTCCATCTCCTATCAAAGCAAGGTGAAATTGTGACAAGAAATTTCACACTTTACTGAATCAGCACTTTGCATGAATATACATATCAAAGAGGAACTTCAAGCTGGGTAGAACTCTTTTATGCACTAAAATCAACATTAATGAGAAATCCAAATTTATGCAAACGTAATGTTAAGATATGCATTTTCCTATATTAAGAAAACTGTACCAATAGCCACTGCCCAGACAGGAACTTACACTTTAATCCCAAATCCCAAGAGATTTCTGATCTCAAATCCCAAGAGATAGGAAAAAATGTAATGTTGCCTGAAAACTTAAAATTTCTTAATTGATCAGAGTCGCCTTCTTTGAAATCAGCAAGTGTATATACTCAATATGCCCCGAAGAGGTTCTACTTAAGAACTCCAACAATTTTCAAATATTAAATCTCCTTATGAAAATATTCCAGATTCCCATTATTGCTTTTATCCATAAAATCTATCAACACTACCATGACATTGTACTATCACCAGTAAGATTTACTTCTATGCTCTGCAACTCAGATTTTTCAAGTCAACTCTATACTGTATCAAATTTACCTCTACATGTAGATACAATGTATTTATATTCTTATAAATTGTCATATTTTTAATCTTTGTATCCAAATTTGAATTTTTTTGTATCTACCTTTAAATATTGATTCTGTTCAAAGTTCACGAATAGCTAAAATATAATTTAGTAAGGCTGAGAAGGACCATCAACTCTGATTTCTTTCTACATCCACAAATTCTATGCAACTCTTCAGTCTGGAGCCCAGTGTCTCGTCCTTGTTATTCTTTACCATTCTGTCAACTTCTATAATTTATTTACAGAAATGTGTCTAATGGGGAATTGTTTCTCCAAGGGCACACTACACTGAATTCAGGGAGGAAATGCTGACACTGTCATGACATTTTGCCAATTAGTTTCTCTAAACTACCCTTAAAAACAGGTAATTTTTAAGCACTAGGCCTAGGGGTCGTCACTTTGCAGCGGTTGTGGCTAGGGGTGAGGTGGCCAGGAGGGCTGTGCTGGTGCCTCCCCAGCTGTCTGCCCCACCCATCTCCGCAGGGCTCCCACTCAGAAGAGAGGAAGGGCTCAGCTGCTCAAGTGACAACTGCTAAACCACTGCAGATGCCCGACTGCCAAGGTAATCTGAAATAGGTGTCAGTTAAAGCTTACTGTGCTGGATCATTAGCCACGATGCTTCAGCAGCTGTTGCACAGCTATTTCCAAAAGAGGGGCAAGGCTGACAGGCAGGGCCAAAAAATCCAGCACTGCTGTTCCAAGGTAAGTGAGCTCCTTAAGCGGACCATTTTTATGCAGCTTCCTTATCTATACACTCACAAGAAAGTGTGTGGGGGTTTTGCTGTTCTTATTTTGAACATATCAAACCACGTCAACTTGCATTCAATTTCTCTGTTGACTGAATCTTGTATTGAATTTTCCATTATTTTGTTTGAAGCTTGAAATCAGGTTTTCAGCTCTGGCAAAACTCCAGCACTCCAAGTGCCGTGTTCAAGAACTTATCAAAAATGAGTATTACTGTGTCAGGGATTGTCTTACCCATTTCAGTTTGGGCAAGCTTTCAAGGTTTGCCAATCTAAAAATGTTTATCCTTCACTGGCATTGCATAATTCTCTCCCTTCCCTACTCACTGAAAAATACTCCCTTGGACTCAAATCATAAAAGCCCATTATCCTGATTCTCTCCAAACAGCAGAAAAAATATTTCTGCTTTCTCCAGCATCATACAGAAAAGCTATGTTACTTCGATCTGGTGATAAGTTCATCCTTTACTAAAATGGCCTTTGATGCCAGCATATTTGATCGTCCTATCCCAAATCAAACTTAAGAACAATCCCCAAAACTTTGTGCCAGGAACAGCTGAAAGGGAAGCCATTTTGTTTGGGTTCTCTTCAACTGGGCAATGCAGGCACAAAAGTACAATGAGTTGTCTGGAAGTGGCTTTGAGTGTGGTTAGAGACAACTAAGAAAATACCCAGCCCAGAATGAGAATTGCCCATGAGTGGAGCAGCAGATCTGTTCTTGTTCTCATTTGCTCTGCTTTAGCACACTTAGGTCATCAGAGATGGAAGAAGTAGTACAAAAAACAATCATCACAGAAAACTGCTCTTCATCCAGTTTCTTCTAGCAACAAGGGCTTTGATAACAGAAAATTAATTGCAAGTTACATAACACTACTCTTTTTAATAAATTTGAAAAGGATGACATTGACAAAAACTGATATCAAATCCTACCGAATTATGTGGATTCCTGGGGTTTTCAACCATGTAAAAAAAAGGCAAAGGCCAGATGAAGAGCCATTACTGTTATTAGTTATGCTAACACAATTTGTGAAAGCGTTAGTCCTTTTAAAAGAAGACTACACAATTTTCACTGAACTACATTTGCAGGAAGAAGATTTTCTTTTTAGTTTTTCTATGCACTTCTGCATATAGGCTATTTTTGTGGACAGCAGACTAAAATACTCAAATGTTACTATACCTGACCTTCCTAAATCCTGTTGAATAGGGACTGGGTAAAGACTGGGGGTTTGTGTTTAATTCTTCCAGAAATTAATTCATAACTTGGCAAGAATCCATCATTATATATATATAAATATAATATTTATAATATTATATTATTTTTATACTTCTGTAAATTCAACACTCAGCCTGTAATCACCAACCATGAACAGAAACATCATCTGTTCACCTTAACCAACAGTGATAAGTGATCCATGTACTCAGCATTCCATAAAAGACTGTGAGAAGGAATGACAACACCACCGTCTGAACACTTGTGTGCCCCATCGTATGTCAAGTATGATAAAAGTCAAGTGTGTGTTTGTTAAAAAACAGAAATAATTTAACGTTTGGAATTTGACTAAAGAATGCTAACAATGAAAATACCATTCTTATTAATATGAAAAGAGTAAAATCAAGAAGTCATGCATTTCAGGCTATGAACTGTCAAGTTCAGCTTCTTTAGAGTGTCAAGAAAATTCCCACTTCGTCCTTTATAATTCTGGCTTGGGAAGTTCCTTAGCTGGTTAGTCATGCTGTATTCAGAATATGACTGTGAAAATTCGAAACATGATTTGCATTTAAATACTATATTGAACACAAACCACTCCAGACATCATTTGAATCATAACTTACGTTGGATCGGAATGATTCACAAGCCTGCACACTCATCCTTCAAGATGACAATCGCTGTTATTCATGACTAATTGTGTATGCATGCCCTCAACTGCACATGACCTGCTCCTGTTTACTTATACATTTCTCGTAATCTTTATGGATTCAATTCTACAAAGTTTAAGCTATTAAAATGCCTGAGACAGGTATTTCCTGAAAACACAAACTCAAAACAACTTACGTGAAATAAATCAGTTGTAATTAAAAACATTATACATACTATAAAAAAATTCTATTATATAAGTAATTTACAATAAATAAATACTTCTCCATCTTGGGTCACTACCAAGGCCACCTTCAGCACTTTTAAGGACCAGAAGACCATTTGTCTTGCAGAAAATGTATCAGCACCTGATTACACAGGTGTTGCACAAATTTTGGAAAACCATTAGTCCACACTAGGTCTTTGTTGACAATAATTTACCATCACAGCACATCATTAGTAGTATGGCCTATTTTAAGCAGGATTTTGCCACACTGATAAAAAAAGAATTTACCTCATGTCATCAACATAAATATTTTACCGACTAAATTAAGATACACATTGAAATCCAATGTAAGAATTCAGAGTCCAAGAGAACCAATTGTAGCCACATGCATTTCCAACTTGTGCTGCATTATTCCATGCTGATACAAGAACGGTATACTGGGACAAGACGTATCAGAACATTTATCATAACCAAGTATTTTGTATATAAGGAATAATGTTTAGGAAAGCTTGCACCCATACATAATCTAAAGTATTATATTTAAAAGTGATCTTTTATTCAAGTTAACATTTTAAGAGTGTGACTTACAGAACTACTACAGTGGTTACACTGAATGATACCATTTAAAAGTTGAAAAGGCATAGGAAGAAGTATCACCATAATAATCATCATAATCACTAGTGTGCTTTTGTCACTCTCTTTCCTTTCAGAAAAAAAGGAGTGAAAACACTTCTGCGTCTTCTGTTTCTTTTAACATTTAAGCAATTTTAATGAAGGCTCAAAATGCCAAAGCAGAAATATCTAGTATCACCAATTTACCTTCTGAAACCAATTATTCCAAATAGTAAGTTCTCAAGTGACGTTTTAAAACGTAGTGTTATGCAAAGCTTCTCTCACTGGTAAGACAGGAGACTCATGATTCTAAAAATAATGGTATATATAGAAAATGTTTTGAGGGGATGTATAAGGCAGGTATTTAAAGTGAGACTTCACCAAACCATTTTTGTGCATCACTGTTATTTAACAGAACTGAGAAGAAGAAGAGCATTTTAGCAGTTATTTCAAGTCTCCTTGAAAATACAGATGTGTCTAGTTCCAGGAAATGGCTTTCAGTATACATGCTTATGTGTATTTTCAAAGAACTATAATCTTGACAAAATAGTCATTATTATTATTATCACTCTCACTATCACCTGCATTAGATAACAGAAAAAGTTAACCAAATAGTCAAAAGACAGTACGAAAAAAACATTAAGAAGCATTTTCAACAGAACAAACAGCAAAAGGTGGAAGAAGTACTTAAAAACGGAAATAGATCTATACTGTGCTATTCAAGTATGCACTGAAATTTACTGAAAATATTTCTATGCACACTAAGAAGCTGTGTGTTTCTTGCTACGCCTTTAAAAGGCATTTTTCAGGGTATGACTCTCCAAATCAAGTCGAAACCGGGCCCTACTGGTCCTCTGAAGTAAATCCTATCAAACGAAAAATACCCCTTACAGCCCACAGACAAGGTCTTCCATGTGACTCAAAAGGAAGAATACTGTATCTTGACACGAAAACCGAACAGGATGAAATGATCTGGTAGCATACGCGTCCTCCAAAAATCGCAACACATTTTTGCAGAAGCAAGGAGCGCTCTGCTAGCAATGACCTAATTACTAGCATAAAAGCTGCATATCTGACAAAGAGGAAGAAAGGACCCACTGCTTCATACATAATTTATCAACACTTCCCACAGTATTCACGTTAAGTCGCGGACCCAAGCACGTCTTTGTGATGTTAAATGAATCTGTGAGAAGTCAGCGGATCCCAGGGCGCTCCGAGGGCGCTGCGCTGCCCCCCGAGCGCTCCCACCGGCCGCCCACCCGCGCGTTCCCCGCGCTGCGGCAGCAGAGGCGCCGCCGCCGCCCGTCCCTAACAAAGCCGGGCCGGTGCCACCCGCGGGCAGCGCCTCGCCGCCCCGCGAGGGGCACCTCCGCGGTTCTGCCCGCCCCGAAACCCCTGCCCGCTGCTCCCCCTCCTCCTCCCGGTCCCAGAGCCCGCGCAGGGGCTCCGCAAGGCTTTGTGCCTCCGGCCGCCGCGACGGGCTGTACTCAGTCCCGCCCGTGGCGGCTCCCGCTGTGCCCGCCTGCCCGTCCCCGCCGCTGCGGGGCTCCCCTCCCCACCGCGCGACAGCCTTTTTCCGCACCCCAGGTTTTTGGTTTTTCTTCTTGGTTTTCTGGAGGACCGTGGGGGGCGGGGGGGGGGGGGGCAGGTTTTGTGGTTTTTTTTTCTTTAACCCGCGAAACCGCTTCCTCCCCTCTACCCCTGCCTGGCGCGACGAGCCTCGCCCGCGCGGGAAGCCGCCGCCGCCGCCGCACTCACCCCATGGCCGCCGCGCCTCCATCCCCGCGCCAGCTCCCGGCCCCGCCCGCGCCACCGGCTGTGCCAGCACCGCGCGCAAGGCGCAACCCCGCGGGTCACGTGCGGCGCAGCCAATGGCGCGCGCGGCCACCCCCGCCCCGCCCCGGGCGGAGCTCCGCGCGCGGCCCCGGCGCTGCCCGAGCGCCTGAGCAGGGAACGCGCGCTGCGCAAACCCGTCCGGGCTGCGCCGCTCCCGGCCGCCGCTGCCGCTCTTCATCGGCCTGCCCTCAACAGAACATTTTACATTTCTCATGTAAAAACGAAACGAGGTTTTGCGTGTGCTAGCATTAAAACTCTACAGCTCACCTAGAAATAATTTAAAACATTGCTTATTAAAAACGCAGCAGGAAGTGTGTCCTTCGAGGGCATCTCGGATTTCTCTGCGGTTCAGTAAAACACTGTTTTCAGGTGCTTTTCAGATATGAAGTTATTACTGCTACTTGGTAGCTTAATAAAAAATCTAATATATGTTCATTTAAACTATGTTAAATCAGAACAATAAGTACCAGCTGGAAAAATTCTAAAAGACAAATGAATTTATGAAAGAAATCAATTTATGAAACTGTTTTATAATCTCCTTCCAGAAATCATCTCTTTCCAAGGGTAAGGATGTAACAACGTGTTCATGAGCATGACTTAAAACCTCACAGAAGCACACTACAGGAATCCAAGAGACAGCAAAAATTAAGCCATATTTCACCTGTTTATGTTTTTCACTTTAAAAACCAACAATTTTCTATATAACAGGTTCTGTAGGAATCTTTTAAAAAACTTTGATATAAAAGTCAACTTTGCAGAAACAGCACACTATTAAACCTTTTAAATGCTCTAGAATGATTCAAGAATAGATCTATGGGCAGTGCAACCCATCTGAACAAAATAGGGCCTGATAGAAAACATCTGAAAAGATCCAACGGTTCCTCACCTAGAGCAGAACAATGCCCTTCCCTATCGTATGTTACATAAATTATGGAGTTACATGCTTATACAAGGGGACATAAGGATAGGTAACTCTTTAAAAACATATATCCTGATATGCCTTCTTACAATTCTTCATTCTACCTATACTAGTATTTTTGATTTGCATGAGACAAGCAGACATGTAGGAACCTCATGGTTGGGATGAGATTAAAGGCACTGCAGGCCTCTACATGCACGCGAGCAATTGCACCACATATTACTTAAACGCTACTAATTTAATTTCAGCTGTTTCCTCACACCTTTTTCCAGTCAGAGAAGGCAACAATGCACACTCAGAAAAGATGCTCTTTACCAGATAACCTTTTATCAAACATCTTTACCATTTAGAGGATATGTGACGTCATCTGCTACCTTCAGGACAGTTTTGCACAAAATTCTCTCTCACTTTCCCACTCAGGTTAACTGTAGAGGTACTGTCACTTCAGCTGTTATGGTAAAACAATTCAAGCCAAAGTGGGACATTAGTCAAGGGTGTGCCAGGTTTTATGATTTTTTTGCTATAAAGCTTCTATTAATTACAGTAATTGTTGACTTCCTATGGTTTATGGTGGTTTATGATCCACTTCATCCCATTTCACAGCAACCAAGTTCATCCTTCCTCAGCTCTAACAAATCGTCAGAGTACTCTTAACAGGTTCAAAATTTAGAACCTAGCTAGGCATTTAAAGCCATTTTACTCGATATCTTAGTGATATACACCATTGCTCCACCCCTCAGAAAAGCAAACCCAAATGCTCCCAGTTGTTATTGTGAAGCTCTCTTCATCCTAAAATTCTTTACATTAGTGTAAGTGTACATTCAAATACATACAGACACCACTCAACACCTGCTTTATCAGTTGGCAAGTTGCTCCAACAGGAGTTGTAGCTTAATACCAAATCAGGTTGCTCCTGTAATAGTTTTAAAACCGAAGAGTGGCTAGTGTTCAGAAGTGGCCCATACCACAAAGCCTGGAATTAGTATGTGTGCAAAGATGACACAAGAGAACCAAAGACACTGAAATGCTATGTAGTTTAAAATTAAATTCCACACTTAAAAGTGAAAAACTGAGCTTTGAGAAGTACAATAATTTTCTAGAACCCATACCAGGTGTATTAAAGATGGAAGGCTACATAATGTATTAAGTTACACACACCACAGTGTGTTTTCTGCAGCTCTGAAAAACTAACTGTAGCTCCCACTAAGTGAAAAGATTTTTGCTACTCCTGGTACTGGTTAATCGGTTTTGAGTCTGGGAGTCTCAACATGAACAAATTCACTGCTCTGTAGCCTGAAGTTCCACATTTATTTGCAGAACAAGCAGAAGCACAAACTCTTCAATGCTTTCTGCCAGGATGACAGCTGAGTGGGAGGGAAAAAGCCTTCCCTTCCTCCCTCATAGTAATGCCCATTCTGTTATGATTTCATAAGCATGGCAGCTTATGATCTGTGTCAAACGGACTTGCCTCTGCAGCAAAATCTAGTATTAAGTGAAATTCAGTTTAATAAACAGCATGCTTTGACCCTTCCCATATTGCATATTCCAGTGGTGTCAAACCACTGCTATACAGGTGAATATATTCACTCAAAACTGCTTTCTGTGTGCAGTACTGGATTTTCCTAATAAAACTGATACCAACAAAATATTGTTGAGAAGAAAAAAAAAAGGTCAGGGTCTCAGGAAGAAAGATGAATTGTACAGGAAAAATCTTATAGACTAAGTTTATTTTTGGCTAGATATTTTCTATCTGGCAGATGGAACAAGATGACTTTTTTATTCTTTGAAAGAAACCATTACCAAGACAGACTTAGCAATACCTGCAAGATATTACATAAATCCACCCTTTTAAATCTATTAGAAGACTCAAATCTCTGCATTAGTCCATGTAAATTATCAAATCCAAAGGACAGAAAATTTTAGTATCTAAAGATACCTGTTCAGTTCCAAATTAGTTCCATGATTTTGGACAAGATCCCTGCAGCCTACTCAGCACAGCATTCCCAAACAGTCACATGGGAATTAGGGTCCAGAAATGGAATCAGCAACATTTTAAATGCAATTTTTAATGCAATTTATGCTGTGTTTCCCACTGCATTTATAAAAATACATTTTGAGACCAAATAAAATTGTCATTAACTGTTACAACCCACTGCTAAGTAGTGCTAACTAGAATCTCTGAGTAGATTAAAGTCTAAATTTTTAAAAACATAAAGTACATTCCCCAAAGTATTTGCCTCTTCAGATCACAACTACTACAACAGAAAATGTGTTGTTGATGTTGGAGACAGGAATGTGACAAGAAGGCACCAAGATCATGCAGCAACAGCTGAAGTTTATTGTTGGGAGTTCCCTTTTATAGGGGCTTCAAATTTCCTGTGCTTACATACAGGATTGGTTAAGGGTCTTAGCTCTGCCCAGCTCACTGGCCAATGATATGGGTGCATTTGTGGTTCAGAGGGACTGGCTGAGGTCCTCTGTCTGAACTTGAATCTGACTTACCATTATTATACTCGGGGACTTGTTTACTTCTACTCTCTAACAAGCTAGGCTGGTCAAGTTGGTGTCTGTTATGGCCAAATTATCTGTGCAGCTTACAGACCAGCTGAAGCTGTCACAAAAATGCAAGAGGTTTTCTGGTTTTAGATAGCTGGCTCATAAATGGGACAATTCTCTCAACCTTTGTAACCTCACCCTCTGCAGCAATACTCTTCTTCCTACAAGCTTTTCACTATTTAATATATTTAAAGTGATTGATATTTCATTATTAGTCACTGAACATGCACAGAACTACCTACCTCAGAAACCCTGGGCAGGGAATGGTTGGGTAATGAGCTAAATTCCCTCTCTGGTGCCAGGAACTATTTTAGCATTACTTGCAAATGTGAAACAATAGCGCTGCTGAGATCTTGCCTTCAGAACTTTCTAGTTCAAGATTTAGGCATTGACTTGTACTAGACTGCACTTTTTAGAAAGGTGGTACTTTACAGATTTCATTAACAAAATGAAGACATTTCACATGTGTTTTACATAGGTAAAAGTTTCATCTCAACACAGGACTCAATGACAAATTTTAACAGCTGCTGTAATGAAAGGTTGTCTTGTGCCTTTCAACTTTACATGGGGAAAAAAAAATCAATGAAGCTGAATTATCTTTGTTTCTTATTTTCTTTAGTACTGTGAAGGTACATTCATGTCTGTCACTACCACACAGAGACCAGGTTTCCTCTGAGGCTTGTTCTTACCATGTGACCAAGACCAGTGAAAGTTTGTGCATATCTACTTGAGAAACCTCATAACTTGCTCCCATTGGCATTAATATCACTGTTTCGGCCATTGAGAGCTGTAGCCCTGCTTTCTCTGTCAAAATTCTCTCAGATATATTGCATATTATTTCCCCAACTATAGGAACTTCAAACTATAAAGGTCATGAGAAAAAGGTTTCCTGAGGGTCAAGAACCTAAAGGACTGCCTTTCTCATGCAGATGAAGAAAGAGTGAAGAAAAGAACTATAATTATTCCCAATGCATCATCCAGAACACATGCAGTAGTCCTACAGACAGGAATTTTCTGTACTGAGAACAGATTTTCTACTATACTAATGTATTAAGTTCCACTTATTTCCGCCCCCCCCCCCCCCCGGAAGTTGTGCTACCAGTTCCTGAACTTGAGAAAATTTTTCCACAAGCAATGACAAGGTCTGTCTTTCACAGGGGCCAATTAACTACCTCACGAATCATAAGCTAAATGAGAAAAGCAGAAAAAAATGCATGTTGTTTAGTTATTTCCTAACTAAGTCAGAGGTACAGAAATACATCACTTGCTCTTTAAATCCTTTACTATTTAATGCTCTCTACTGTTTGCAAATTTCTTACTTTTGTCTAGAAGTAGTCTGTTCTCTGGGGCATCTCCCACTCATACTTTCTTCCCTCATAAGTTTTTCTATCTGCATGAAGCTTTTTTGCTTGGGAAAAAAAAAATCAAGGAGAAATACTGCTTCCTTCCTCACATCTCCCTAGTGAGGAGCCATGGCCCACTTTGCAATATTAGTCACATTTTCTAAAAACCATAAAGCAATAATGAAGAGAGTTTGTTTAGAAAATGTTAATCCAGTGTTTCACCATCCACTCTTCAATCTCAGCTATATAATAAGCACCACCTGTGACTTTGTGTCACATTACCTATGATTTCTTCATCCACTAATTAAGAACATCACACATCCTGGCATTATATCACTTCATGTCCTCTGCTGTAGCTCTTTCAGGCTTGTTAGGTAGTTTATGGTATCTGCATATTGTAATTTTCACTTCTTGCTTCATGGATGGTGCTTATTCAATCCACTAATGGCTCAACCTTTGAAGAAATTTGGAAGCTGATTTTAGAGACGTGAGTCAGGAATCTTGTCATTTGTCTGTAATGCCCAGAAAGTGAGTTCACAATGACCAGATAAAGAGCTGACTTTCAAGTGTAGCTTAACCCCACTGACAACTGCATTGGTAAGTGCCAACCCACTCACTCCAACTGTATATCCAGTGAATTTGAAAACTTGTAATTGCACCTTTTAGCCCACCTTTAATTCTGTTTCAGTAGTCTGTTAATGGTATTGAAGGCTGAACATCTTCAGTATAAAAGCCCTTGGTAAGCACACCTCAGGGATTCTCTGGTGATTTTTTTCAGATGAAGTTACTTCTAGAGGACTTTTTTCATTCATACTTTTTCTCTTTTGCCCATTGGGGCCATAGACTAGAAAAATATGCTTTAAAGAAAGGTAAAAACCAGTACATGTTTCTTGGGAGGTGTCAGATTCTCTGGATCTGCCTGATGGCAGATCTGCACCGAGTGCACACTTGGAACACTTGCAGTGGCCTGGGTTACAAGATAAAGCCCTATTTTGCTGCTTCTTCATACTCAGCATTAACCATAAGAAGTCACAGTACTCACATGACACATGGATGACTGCACATGCAAGTGGATGGTCAGATTTAGTTTTCTGTTACATCATGGTTAACAGACGTCCCTGCTAAAAGATGGATGCTATATGGTTATATAAGCTTTATAGTGCCCAGGAGCATCCCAGAATTCTACACCACTTTGACAAATGGAGGCTCTATCAGTGGAATATTTACCTTTTTCTTCACAATCTTCTTTTCAGTCCTCCTTTTGTTTGGTTTGAACCAGATGTTTTTAATGCAAGAGCTGATGGCTTGTAAGCATTCTGACATTTAGGTGTAATAAATCAGTTAGCTGAAGGTCATCTATTTAGCCAAGGGTCATCAAAATGTTTTTTGCCACCATAATTGAAAAGGAGGGAAAGTTAGTTTTTGTGGAGTCCTGTAAGTAACAACCCTTTCCAAAAAACGTACATTAACCATGACCATTCTCCAAGTCTGCTAAGATTAAAAAAGTTCCAGCTGGAGACAAGTTTCTTAAAATCCACTGCATTATGAAAGGCTGTGACAAGGTCTAGAAACACAAAGATCTTGCTAAGTCATGGCTGTGAGTTCTCTCACCATAATAATAATCTTTTGAAAGCTTAAATTTAAGGCTCAAGCCTTAGAGGCTCTTAGCTACAACAGGACAACTGTATCAAATCAATCTAGAAAAACTATCATTTACAAGATAAAATGTTGGCAAGGAATCTGAGGATACATATATCATACTCAAAAAAAAAAATCCACATTTCAGTACATAAAAGTAATTACTAGGTAGTTTGAAGAAAGACCACAAATAAAAATGGCTTGTCAAGGAAGATTTATGCTGTATAATTTAAGGAGTACAACTTAGCTGGTTTAGAAAGAGATAGGCTGTTTTTTATCACTGTATACTGAAAATATTTTTAGTGTCATAAGTTTAAAGAGATCAATCAGCACAGATCAGACAAACTGAAAATTAATTTCCCAGCATTGCTGTGGTTAATCAAATCACAAAAGTTCAGTAGGAATTGAGCCCACAAGTTGAGACAAGGTATTTAAAAAAATACCAAGTTTTACTATTCTACAGACTCTAATGTAAGGGTCACACTGAACAATGGATCCACTCCAGGACTGAAATACATTAAAGTTTACAGTTCAGTTAATGTGGCAAGAATTTAATTCCCTGCAATGTGCATATAGTCATAATGTCTTGGAACAATTATAATCAAGTCTCACACCACCAAGATTAAGCTGATTGCTTGGTAAGGTTAAGAAAGAAAATCCCCCAGCTCATTTCTCAGGACCAATGCAGAACTTCCCCATTAATTGATTTCTTTGCATGCAGAGATGAGCTGCTGTGGGAGGCAGAACTTCTGCAGAAGGAAGAAAATTAACTCCATCTCAGCTGAAAACCAGGACAAGAATGGACTTGTGCTCTCAGGTAGCACAACCCTCCAGGACACCTGGCCAACAGGCAGTTTTTCTGCTCACTGCCATATTAATCATTGTTTAGCAAATAATGATTCATGTCATATTTTTGGGTTAGTTTTTGTTTTGGAAGCATTCTTGCTCTCTTCAGCTTGTTATTCACCATAAAAATGTGTCATTGGATGATTTGGGTCTCACTCCCTTAGGGAATTGCTATTACACAAGCCTGTAGGCAATGGTGGCATACTGATTTTTTCCCCTCCTCATTTGGCACACACACACACACACGCAGATGCACACAGTTTTGTCAGTTTATCGAAAGTGAAAAATATGTAGCCTCAATTCAAAATATGTGTTGCTGGTGTGGGTGCAAGGAGTTACATTTTTCTGTTGGGGTTTTGAATGAATGACATCTTTAAATCTTAATTTCAGTAACACTATGAGGTGGAAAAAACATTTTTCTTTTCATTGGAGAAGGAACTGTTTTTATAAAAGGGAGAAATCTATAGCATCTTATGATATATTCTCCTGATAATGAAGGTCCAGCTTACTGAATAGTCAACAGGGGATAAAAATTCAAGCATAAGCTGCTCTGCTCGGTATTCAAACGTCATGAATACTTTTTTAAAATTTATCTACCTGCAGGTAAAAAAGGAACACAAATTCAAAATATTCATTGTATTTCTAGACAAGCTGCTTTCAGTACCAAGCTCTATACATGCAACAACAGTGCTCTATGATCCACAACTTTAGGAGTCACAAAAACCTGCCCTTTCTTTGGGCCATTCATCATCTTGGAAATAATAATGTATCTTTCAAAGTAACAAATCCAGCATCTGAGACAGCTACTACTAAAAACTTACCACTACCCAAGTTATTTCAGTACAGTACTGGGATAAGCAGTTGAAGAAAAGGACTGATATCCATGCCTAGAACAAAGCATCAGTGGAGTAAAAGTGCAGGAAAAAACACATTTAAGTCTGTCAAAAACTGAGAAGGCAGGAATTCCTTGATCTAGATGGAACACATATTTCAGTGCCAGCTTCTCTTCCCAGCTTGAATCCAAGTTAACCAGCTACTCAACCAAATACTTAAATTGCAGGGATTAAATCTTAGAACCCATGTCAGAATTGCATGATTAAAGTATGTAATGTTGTAACTCTATAGAACAGTCAGGTTAAGATGTAACAATTTAAAAAACTAAGATTACTGGTGTACTTTGCATGTTAGATTCCAATTCCTACAGCCATGGGAAGGAAAAAATTTAATTAATCACAACAATATTATAGAAGCTCTCCATCACTAAGTGTACTAGAATACCACTTTTTCTCCTAATACATAACCCAAACATTTAAATTTTAAAGGAAAAGATTATATTTTCAAAAATCTCCAGTGCAAGTCAGTTAAAATACCAGCCCTTAATCATATTTGACATAAACAGTCCTCCTCAGCATGGATTTGCATTTCATTGAGCTATTACTCTTTTATAAATGTATATATTTCTAATCAAGTACTGAATCCCTTGCTAAAAGCAATTTATAACATTTTAATCTTAAAACTCAAACTATTCAAGTTTGCTGTGCAAACCCAAGTATACTAAGCAAACCCAAGAAAACCTTGGCAAACAATATATTCTTTCTACACAAAGAAAAATTCCAAATGGAGAAGTTTTGCAGGGAAACTTAATGCCTGAAAATGAAGGTAAGCAGGGAGATCAAGAATTTTAAGTATTTCCCACAACACTGAAGGAGTTAATTTTGTAAGCTAATTACCCCAGGTGACAAGAGAAAGGCAGAAATCTTCACAGTAGGTAATACTTGTTCTAACAAGGAAGAAACAATAGGAGAGCTCTCATGCCATTGACAAAATCCCCTCTGTCACTCAAACAGAAAACCAAAATCCTTCTCCAGAAACACAATAGGCAGTAATTGAAATTTTCTTATTCAAGACTATGAATGAGCTGTTCTCCAGTCTCACTTTATTCTTCTGCTTTACTTGATTTTTTTTTTTTTTGGCCCCATCTTGTGACCAGACACTTGGAAATTTCGTGCGACATTCACATCATGGCACTCATTCATCATGTTATCACACACAGGAGTGACCAAAGTCACCTGGATGAGTAACTCAACCAGAATTTCCCCTGCGTGCCCAGATGCACACTCACCACACAGAAGCGTGGGACAGCACCTGTGACAGCGCATGGCCATTCCACTATGTCCAAGCACTTCCAGAAAAGGCTGGAGTCACAGCATGACTTCACTGAGTGAGCTTCAAGAGCAGGGGCTTTCTAGTCTACACCTGGCTGACACTTTTCCTGAGGTTCTCGTATTTACTGGGTTTTGCCCTTCCTTTCTTAAGAGCAAATGCTGCCAAGTGCTGGTAGTGAGGCTCACGACAGCCTTATTGCCCAAGGCACTGGACTACCAGCCCAAGTGCCTGGTAGTGTTCTGCACCACAGGCTATGGAGCAGTGGAATTGCTTTAGCACAAAAATTGTATCTTTTTAGGGATTTGAGGTTTCCACAATATAAAGCAGTTCTGAAACTTATGGGCCTTCTATAGAACAAAAGCAATATAATTGTATTTAGAACTTAGAAAATTCAGAACAGAGGCAAGAATGATGAAAAGCACTATACATCTATGTTCAGAAATGGTGCAGTAAACTTAAAGGAACACAGATTGAACAAAATAGACAGCTCTTCTTCAAACAGTGAACCAGGTGGCAAACTGCCTATACAAATAATTGCTTGGCATTCTAAAGAACTCCATCACTTTTATGTCACTAGTCAGAAAATTTTCAAACAACAGACACTGTCTAAGGAAGTAACAGATACGTACTTCCCACAGTCACCCACATTCAGGGCAGTTGACTTTTAAGACAAGAGATAATATATTTGCAGAGAATAAAAATAAAACAGCCATGGCAGCACTGGTACCTTTAAGGTAGACACATCTTCCAGTATTTTATGAACAAGTTAAAATATTCTAAACCACTCGAGACTTCTAAAATAGAAAACAGTGAATTACAACCAAGTTTTGTCACTACAACTAGTTTCAGGTCTTCCTTGCGGCATGCATACCAGACTGTCACATGGACTCTTCACTACCTTTACATCATTCTAGGCACTATTTCACTTATGGGGGGAAAAAAGAAAAAAAAAAAAAAAAGAAGAAAAAAAAAGACCTGGACATCTTGCTCACAAGTAAAATTGAGAGTGATTAGGAACAGTATAAAGACAGTCACGTATGGACAACTACTCTTTCATGGAAACAAAGCAATACACAAACCCACTTGTTTTAGAGGAAGACAAGTTCTCTTTCTCCATTCAATTAATTCTTTTCAGCTTCCAGCACTTGAAACATTTTTTTGGAAAAAGCTTTATGAATCAAATCTAGTTCTCAAGGTTTTAATGACATGTAGACATTTAATTAGCAAGCCATCACTTGGACTGGCATGTAAAGCTTTTGTCAGAGACCTAATTCCATGCCAATTCAAACATCCCGTTAGGCTTATATTAACTAAAAAGAAGCCTTGTAATATTCTGGCTACTTGATTGCACTGGCATGCATTAACACAACAGTGGAATGAATCTAACTGAATGCAAGGATATAGATTTACAGTGTATACATGTTAAATTAACAAAGATGTTCTAGGACAAAAATTTAATAACCATGTATGTATATGACTGGTACTCAGGCATACTTTGTGCCTCTTGGTACCCTGTATGAAATGTAAGTGACACTTAGGTGAAAAAAAAGGAAAAAAAAAAAGCAGAAGGATTGACTTAATTAAAACTGTTTAATTGATTCCAAGCAATGCCCTGCTCTTAAAACTTTCTAGAGCTCATTCTGAACATATTTAGACACTTACACATGTGAATTAAGGATCATTATTCTATGTTGTAATTTCTCCCCCAGGACATGTTCAGTACATCGGACTTCTAAAATGTCATTAACATATATGACAATACATATAAACAAATAAGCTATATTTGGAACGAAAGAAAAATCACAATAGCAAGTGCCCTTTTTCATCTTGTATTTCTAATTTAGACCTGTAGTTTTCACTGAAATAACAAAACAAAATGTAGAAAAATGTTAGAAATCATTTCCATGCATTCTGTAAGGTTTTTTCCTTGCTTTTGTGGAAACAGAGTCACTGCTCCCCTACAATGGGCTAAAATTAGAGTCCTGTACAATGAAATGTTTCTAGTTGAACAATTTGAATACCATGTGTGCTGGTTTTGCATTAACTGACAACTTGGTGAGGAGGGATGAAGGCACTCATGGAAGTGATTTTTCTAAGAGAAGCTGCTAGCACTTTCCTCCGTGCCTGACAAAAACCAATCAGTGGCTAGTTTGAATACTGACAACCTGTAAACCAATTAAACAGCTGAATACGCCCCTGTGAGATTCACATTTTAAGACAAACAAGCCTGGGAAAAGTCTCTCCTTCTTCTGGCCTGGGAACAGGTAACAGGCCAGCCCAGCCTCCTCCATGTGACCGGGCCAGGCTGGGTGGGCCCTGCTGAAGGGCTGGGCCCCCTCCCGGGGAGCCTGTTGGGCCCCATCCTGGCCGGACCAGGTCCCAGCAGCTGTTAACATCTGGCTGCTGGGCTGGTTCCCTTCCCTCCAGCACGGTCAGGCTGGGCTGCAGCTGGAATTTGTTAAGCACAGTACAGGCCTGAGACCAGCCATGTGGCAGAAGCGGGCGCCACCATTCTGGCCAGGCCTGCTGAGATCCTGGCATAGACCCAGCGTGCCCTGAATCTCTCACTGTGACTGCTTCGGCCACTGCCCTGCAGAAAACCATCATGACCATCTGCAGGCCACAGGTGAGATATTAACTCCTGTATTGCACAGATGAAACTTGCAGAACATTGATCCTATCTCGAGTGAGAGAAAAGGACAGAGTGAAGACATGTAGAGAGACAACATGAAGACACCAAAGTCAGTAAAGGAGTCAAGTCCCAAATGGGAGGAGAATGAGAAGATGCCTTAGTCTTAGGCTGAAATTCTTTTGCAAGGCCATGGTGATGGACTGTGATACACTAGAAAATCCCTTTAATTCATGAAAACAGTATGGGAAGATGGAGTGTTCAAATTGTAGACATGAGCATTCATGTCGATGCAAGTAAATGCTGAAGTAGCTGTGATCTCATGAGAAGCTTGAACAGAGAGATGAGAGTAATGAAGACCCTGTGCCCTCAGGGAAGAAGAAGACCTCTGTTCTCAGAGATGAAGATGATCTCAGAGATAGATGAAGAGAACCTTTACTTTTGAACAGCTCATCCTTAAAATAGTACCCCATGAGTTTGACATGGCCCATGAACACAGCTGTGGGAAGGCTGCAAGAGATGGGAGGGACTTCACAATTGCAGATTTCTGGGCAGCTGCTATTTGTGAAAATTGAAGCCACAAGGTAACGGTTTCTTGTGGAGAAGTCTCCATGACATGGCAAAAGAGACTCCTCTCCCTAAGAGAACTGATAAAAGACTATTTTAGGGGTGACTGACCTAAGTCCCAGGTTTTGTCTCTGTACATTGTCAGTGGGAAAGAAAAGAAGGTTGTGGGGAAAGAAAAAGTGTTCTGACGGTTTTATTCTGATTCTTATTTTCTTTATATTCTTTCAGTTTTGTTTAAATAAAGTTTTTTAATATTCTTTAAAGTTTTGAGCCTGCTTTGCTCTTCTCCTAATCCTATCTCACAGCAGAAAAGGAGTACATAGTTCTAGTAGGTGCATTGGTGTTTAGTCAAATTAGACCCACTACATTACTTGGTGCATTGGCCAAAAAATCTCAAATTAGCGAACCAAAACAACTACACCATGGAACAAAATCCTAATAAAGTAATTCTGCTGAAATATAGAGGAGAAGGAAGACTGGTACCAAGAATGATTAAAGAAACAGGTATATAAAGAAATTGGGAAATACTCAGTTGTCTTTAATTCTGGCATTGATGAAGTCTGTAAATGAATTTTTTAGTATATTGTCTGATTTGTAAAAATCAATTCAGCTTTATGTTAAAAAGCCACAGTGTGGAAGGATCTATGATCATATAGTGGATTTGCTAACCTTGGAATCTCATGTATTTCAGCACTGCCTGCTGACACTATCTTCTCAGCAATGACAGGTGACAATTGTAGCATCAGGGTTACTGGCACTGAAGCTTTTACTCCAAAACTGCTGACAAATATGCTTTTGATGCCAAAAGTAAGTAAATTGTAACATAATCAGCTTTTTTTTTAAAAAAAAAATTGGTCTAGATGCTGCTGAATGTACAGCAATTCTGTACAGCAATTATTTTTGTTGTACAGGACATGCTGATAGCCAACAATTTTACCCAAATTTCATTACACATCCAAGTCTTTCATGACTAATACTGAGTAATCAAGGAGACTTTACTTGAGCCCTTGGATTGCAAATTTTGTGGGAAACAGCTTAGAAAGACTAAAGATCTTAAATCTAGATCTTTCTGTGAAAATACAGATGTTGCAAACAATCTCAGTGAGAGGAGGCAGGCATTTAACTCCAGATATTCCATTACTTAAGGCATATACAGCATTTTCTTTGAAGAATGTTTAACTCCTATACTTGTATCTCTCCCTCCACAACACAGCTGGATTCTAAAAGACGCAGCAACACAACCAACCAAAACCCACAAAGGAAAAAAAAAAGTATTGAGGAGTTCAAGATGACTTTGGTCTGGTATCCCTTCTACTATTGTTGAAGAAGCACAGCTACTTAGCCCTTTATGACCTATGCTTTGCACATCATAGCTGGGATTTTTTCACTCAACCTCTAAACATGAGGATAAGAGAAACTCTTTCCTTCAGGCAAGCGTTTGGGGCACTGGAAGGGCACAGGTGCAGGCCTGGAAGTACAAATTTTTCTTTCAGAATGAAAGTTGATTCCCTTTGTCATGAAAATGAAGTGTCTGCTTATGTTCTTGAAGCTTTCACTTAACAGAAAAATGCTAAGATGGCCAGCATTTTCACTGAAAAAAGCAAGTTACTATACAGAATACCAAAATTTCAAACGAGGAAATGTATCAGCTATATGAAAAGTATTTTTAAAATAGGCAAGAGCAGTACAAAGGGTCACTTGGACCCTTAAAAGACAGTAAGTAGACTTCTGACAATGTTTCTAAGTGTTGGGCACTAGAACTCACTATTTAATTGCATGAAAAAGCTAACAAATGAAGGCATGCCAAATTTCTGGTCCTAAGAACAAGTTTACACTTTTTTGAACAGTAAAGACCAACATGACCAACCATCTAGATCAATATGATTACCAAAAGAATTTGCAACACACAAAAAATATTTTTAAATGTGTATTTTCAAAACACATCAAATATTAGGATGGTGTTTTGGAAACAAGTAACCATGGAAAAGACACATGAAATCTGAGTAGCACTAACCAAGCTGACAGTAGCAGTATGACACTAAGATGTCAGCAACTTGAGACTAAGTGGAAGTTCTTTGCAAGACTTCCATCTGCATTTAGAACTACAAAGACAGGAAGAACAGCTGAGGAACTCAGAATTTTTATTCAGACAAAAATATACACAAAATCTATACACACAAAATACAACTTAATAAAACTAGGAGCTTGCTTCATCAAACTACTAAATTCCATTTCCAAAAGAAATGTCTTGTTTCATAGTTTGATGAAACTTAGCCTGTTCCAAAGGATGTTAGACTTACAAAAGCAACCAAGGTAACTGTTGATGACTGAAATCAACACTGCTGCAATAAAAAAATGTTGCACTACCCAACAACCTCTTTACAGATGGTTCAAGCAGGCAAGGAATGGATTGCAATACTAAACTACATCAAAGAAATTGGGCAGATTTTACTCCACCTTTTTTTAAAATAAACAGGCATTTTTAATGTTTTGATTATCAGTGATAATGGAATGTTTTAAATGTTTCCATTAGAATGAAAATGAAAACCAAAGCTGTTGCTACATCACACTAGTAGAAGAAACCTTGACCATCTATGAGGATAAGAAGCAGCACAACTGCTTCTTGTAGAACTTGAACATATCTGCTCACATTCTTATATCACAGCCTCACAAAACAGTTTTCCTTTAGCTCGTGAATTACATGACAGTCCTGTTACTTTGTCTGCTTCCAAACAAAGTTATAATTTTTTAAAAACAGAGTCTACGTAGCAGTGGGGGAAAATGTTGGACAATTCTTATAACCTTCACACAATAGTGTTTGGTCCCTATCTATGACTAACGCTTAGTTTTGTACCATATAATGCTTTGTTAATGATGTAACTTTCCTAGTAACTTTTCTAATTAACTGTTGTAATTAACTTTTCTAATTTATTGTTTCAATTAATCATAAGCAGTGTAAATTTCTGCTCTGAAATCTGTCACTGTAGCCAGCATTTAGCAAGGTTTGTCATAGCCTGCTGTTGTGGGAACATAGTTTGGGAAAATTACCGAAACATTTCTAAACCATATTCCAACCAACCTTCAGTGATTTCATACCTAGGACGAGGTTAACAAAGCCTGGGAGAGAGATCTATTGCTGAAACTCGACACAAAGAATGCAGGAACATTTTGCAGAACTGAAATAAAAAAGTAACGAAGAAAATTCAACAATAGTATTAAAACCTTCTCTGTCTGGGATAAAGATAATAAAAAGAAAATGTGGGCTAATTAGGATGACAAGCAAGAAATCAGCAACCAATAGAAGACAGAATACTAATTAATGAAGATAATTACCTGATTTATAGTCAATGAACATTAATTCCTTTGTTTGCTACAATATGTAGTGAAAGGTTCTGACAGTGGGTGTGGATGTTGGGTGGAGCTATCTCCATGCATTCAGCAAGCAGAGTAAAGTTGACTTCCAAACCTAACAAACTGGTTGGAGAGTTTATTTCAATGACAAGTCAAACAAAAAACACTTCTAAAAAGTTACAAACTAAACCAGTGTACTCTCCCAAGTTAATAAATTCCAATGTTCCAAAGTAGGTATTAACATGGTAGATTTCTCTACCATTCCATCCTCCATATGGTCCCAAACATAGCCAAAGAAAGATTGATATTAACCATGCAGCAGGACTTTCCAAAATGTATGTTCAGAATATAAATCGTTTGTATATTAAAAAATAGTACACACTATCTGTGAAAAAAAAATTATCCTCTTGTGTAACAAAGAGCCTGCATAACTGTGAAAAAAGACATTTTGATAAGGAGTCCTCTTGTAATAGCATATACTACTGCATTTAACAGACTGTTAAGCTTGATCTTCAGGTCTATGCTGCCAGCAATAACTAAACCTTTCCCTTCTCCTCCCTGCAAACAAAATCACTGAAATGGAGGTCTAGCTGTAAACTCATCTCAATTTTACCTTTCTCTGCAGCACTAACTTTTTTGTAGCTATATGTTGTAATTAAGAGAAATCAAGGAGTGGCATGAAAATCAGTGTTGCCTTCATTAAACTCCACTACGTGGCAAATGAATAATTTCTGAGAACAGAGATCAGTTTCAAGCAAGGGCTTTCTATGCACATTGAGAAACAACTACCTATAGCGATCAGGAAAACCATCTTTATGACTTGTAGAGAAGTAAAGAGTCTACAACTCCATCCCAACTGAGAACGACATAGATTTATTACAAAACCACTTATAAAAAGCCTATTAATTATAAAATCCAAAAGCATGAAACACTTATCACAACAAAGATCTCTGCACACTACATGCAGTGTTTCTTAGTTGCTAGTAACACAGTGGAATTTCCATGAAATTACTCCAACACAAAGCCACATGACATAAAACAAGTAGATTGGACAAATTCCTTATAACACTTTGTTCCTACCACTCTGAAGTTTATTCTGTTTCTCCAAGCACAACATAAGCAGCAACATGGAATACAGATCCATTCTATGTATATCTGAACATGAAGTCTGTGACCAAAGATATTCACGCAACTTCTGCACAAAAAAGGTCTTGCAAGACACTGATGGGTAATATTCACTGAAGTTAGAGGGATACATTTAATGTTACAGTACTTTTTATTTTCACCTCTATGTTTGAACCTCATTTCTTATTTCTATAATCAGTATGTCTTGTATTTTTATTCACACGCTTACCTTTCCATATTCCCAAAAATAGTTACAAAATAATACCAACTAAAATCACAAACCCCAAAACCAAAAAATTCACACATTAGAAGACAAACCAAAATAAGGAGCAGGAATCCACTTCAGCATATACAACAACAGCCATAAGTTCTATCCTGACATGCTTACTCAGGCATTCATTTGCCATTTCTTTTAGGATCAAAGAATCATTTAGATTGGAAAAAACCCTGCAGATCATCAACACTAATAACACTGCCAAGCCATCACTAAACCATGTCCCTAAGCGCAACAACAACATGTCTTTAAGTACCTCCAGGGACTTGGAAATAATAACATTTTTTACAACTTCGTGATATTCTATGACTTCCCCTGGCCTGCTCCAATGCTTGACAACCCTTTTGGTGAAGAAATTTTCCTTGCTATCAAACCTAAGCCTCCCCTTCTTTAACTTGTGATTGTTTCCTCTTGTCCTATCATTTGTTACCAGGCAGAAAGAGATCTCCACCTCACTACAGCTTCCTCTCAGGCAGTTGTAGGGAGCAATATAGTTCCCACTGAGCCTCTTTTTCTCCAGGCTACACATCCCCAGTTCCCTCAACTGCTCCTCATTTGACTCGTGCTCCAGCCTCTTCCTCACCTCCCTTGTCCTTCTATGGACATGCTCCAGCCTCTCAATGTCTTTTTACTTCAGAGGCACCCAGAACTGGACACAGCACCTGAGCTGCGGCTGCAGTGGTGCCCAGCAGGTCACTGCTCTGCTCCTGCTGTCCCACTATTGCTGATGTCCTTGGCCTTCTTGGCCGCCTGGGCACAGCTGGCTCATGTTCAGCTGCTGTTGACCAGCTTCCCTGGGTCCTTTTTCCCATTGGGCAGTTTTCTAGCCACTTTTCCCCCAGCTTGTGGAGCTGAATGGGTTGTTGTGACCCAAGGCAGGACTGTGCACTTGCTCTTTTTAAACCTCAGGCCGTTGGCTTCACCCACTGATCCAGCCTGTTCTGATCCCTCTACAGATCTGTCCTGCTCTCTGGCACATCAACACTCCTGCACAACTTAGTGTTGTCTGCAGACTGACTGAGGGAACACTCCATTAAACAGGACTGGTCCCTACACTGGACCCTGGGGCATCCCACTGCTGCCCAGCCACCAGCTGGCTGTAACTCAATTCACCACCAGTCCAGATACCCAGGGTTTTTCACCCAGTGACACAGTACCTGTCCAAGCCATGAGGAGCCAGTTTCTCCAGGAGAATGCCATGGGAGATAGTGCCCAAAGGCTTTACTAGAGTCCAGGCAGGCAACAACCACAGCCTTTCCCTCATCCACCAAGCAGGTCACATTGTCATGGAAGCCCAGGTTGGTGAAACCAGACTTGTCTTTCATAAATCCATGCCAGGATCCCAAGCAGGCTGGGCCTGATGCCCCTAGTCATCCTGCACGTGCCCCAGCATCACATTTAGCACAATCTGCTCCATGGCCTGCCCTGGCACTGAGGTCAGGTTGGCAGATCTGAATCAGAAATCACCTCACTACCTATACAGAGTCCTCAACTCACAAACTCCACTACAGTCTGTAACACAACAAGCCAGTGGGGGCTTGAGTGTAGCTCAAGCTTGAAATGCTTCTCATTCATGAGCTGAATTTCAAGTTATAGTATGCAAATAAATTTAAATCTTACTCCAAGAAATAGCAAAGCATAACCAAGTACTATATTGAAGTTTATGACTTACTTCACTTAAAATGAGAAAACAATGAGACAAAGTAGGGATATTTGAGTAATACACCTAAATTTCTGTAAAAAATATGTTAAATCAGAATTTTAATCCACTGTTCTATAAGAAAGATTATTGCTTAGTTCTAGTGAGATTCTTGGCTGAGGTTTTTTTAAGTAGAAGAACAGCAGCAATGTGGACTCTCCACAGCACGGGTTTCAGAGAAGAGTAAAAGCTCATGTGATCCTGAGAACCTTTTTCCATTAATAAAGGGAAAGCCAACTCACACAATTTATGCTTTCACAATTTCTTTGCAGTGTTGTCACAAAACAATGAGAAGTCCTAGTTTCCTTCCAGTTCCCTCCACATGCCAGTTACTACAAAAAAAGGCCAATCTACTAACAGCCAAACTCAGCTTTGGGAAATCAGCACATTTCAGAATCTATTTAAAGCAGCCAACAATCATACTATTAACAACACAAATAAGAGCTTTTTATTGATATCTGATTTCCAGAAAAATAAGCAACTTTCACTCCAAGAATTTAATCTACATGTGAAAAGCTAAGTCTTAAGTAATGTTTGACTATGTCACCAGAATTCTATTACAGGGTAAGAATATAAAACTTGTAGCTTCAAAAAAATCACTGCTTTAAGAGAGGCATTATTATACTATTTTGCACAGCCTAAATTCTTTTTATTTTGAAAATCAAGTCTACATGAATAAGGTCTCTTCTTCCATTATAGATTAATATTCTATCAACTTAGGGTTAAAATGTACTCCTGAAGAATAATACTTCACTTACAAACGCCATATCAAAATGCTACTGATACTTAAACTTCAATGTTTTAGTTCAACATTTCCATAGAGAAACCAAACTACTTGTCTGCTAACACAACTTTATTTACTTACTGTCATGGTTTAATGAAGTCTGTTTTCAGTTGGGGGGAAGTCCTCAGATTGCAGGGGTGGGGGGACCTGGAGGAACCAATCAATTGGCTAGTTTTAAAGACTGACACCCGGTTAAACAACTTAAAAAAGTTAAATATGCCTCCATGAAACGCATTTTAAAGACAGGCAAGCCCCAGAAAAACTCTGTTGGCTCCTGGCCTTTGAACAGGTTGGGCCAGGCCAGGCCCATGTGACCCCCACAGCTGGGCCTGGGCCAGCCCTGCACGGCCTGTGCAGCCAGGCCTGGGCCAGGCTGCGCCAGGCTCTGCTGCGGTGCTGGCCCCTTCTGAGGAAGCCCACTGGGCCCTGTCCAGCAGAGCTGGGCCTCTTCCCCACAGAGCCTGCTAGTCCATGCCAACCAGGGGGATATATCGGCACCAGGAGCAATCACGCAGCCAGGACCAGTACCAAGAGGAGTGGCCGGGACCAGGAGGGGCTGCTGCCAGCCCAGACTGGGAGCAGCCAGGTGACCAGGACTGCACAGCTGGGACAGGCACGACCGGTGTGGTGCTGCGTGACCGCAGCTGCCTCTGCATGACTTGCATTATGGACTTTATTTGCTTAGCTGCTTTTAGCCAGCTATGCTGCAGACAGAAGGACAAGAACGGTAGCAGCAGCTTTTCATATTTTTGGCGCTCCACATGAAGGAAAGCGCTGAGTACAGCCAGCAGCTGGCATGGCTTGTACAGTGTTGGCAGAGACCATGTGACCAGCAGTGAGAGACATGTCCAGCAATCTCTCCATTGTAGAGCCTAGATGAGATCAGCATTTTGGTGTTGCGAACTGTTTTGATTGATAAAGCTTGAGAAGAGATGGACTTGCGAACACCAGTTCTCTCCTGAATCAAAAAAGACAAGGGGTGAGGACACGTGAAGAGAACAACGAGACACTGAGGTCAGTAAAGGAGTCAAATTCTAGATGGGAAGAGATGCCTTATTCTTGGGCTGAAATTCTTTTATGAGGCTGTGATGAAGATATATTTTTGATATATCAGACTTTACTTTTTCCCTGTAAATTCATGGAATGCAGCAGGGGGATGTTGCATTCTACCTACAGTCATGAGCAAAGCCACCAGTGTTGCAGCAAGCAGATGCTGAAGTAGCTGTAATTCAATGTGAAGCTTGAACAGGAAGAGAGATGAGAGAAATGAGAAACCTTGCACTGGGAATTAAAGGGGAAGACCTCTGTTCCTAGAGATGGATGAAAAGAATCTTTGTTTATATGCTAAAGCAGCCCATCTTTAAAATCACATCCCAATAAGCTGACATGGCCCATGAAATCAGCTTTGGGAAATCTGCAAGGCATGGGAGGGACTTTTCACAACTGCAAACAGATTTTCGTTTCCCAGGCAGCTGGTTCACTGTGACATTGAAGCCATGAGAGAACTGTTTCTTGTGGAGAAGTCTCCACAGCATGGCAAGAGAGACTCCTCTCCCTAAGTGAACTGAAGAAAGATAATTTTAGAGATAGTAAACTGACTGAAAGTTCCAGGTTTTGTCTCTTTATGTTGTCAGTGGGAAAGAAAAGAGGGTATGTGGGGGAGGAGAAGTATTCTGAAGGTTTATTTTGATTTTATCATTTTTCTTTTAATTGTGTTTAATAAAGTTTTCTTCATACCCTTTAAGGTTTTGAGCCTTCTTTCCTCTCCTCCTAACCCTTATCTCATGGCAGAAGAGGAGTAAATAATTCTAGTCAGTACCCTGGCATTTGGCCAGCAGTAAACCCACTACATAATTGGTGCATTGGCTGGGAAACTCACATTGGCAGACCAAAAATGCTACACGTATTCAGATGATAGTCTTGTCTACTGATTTTTATTACTTATCTTCTGAAAATCCATGTGGAAGTAATGGCAAAATGAATTCGCTCTGATCTCGAAAAGCATTAATGTTTCTAAAACTTATTTCCACTAGAGATTACTAATATTTAATAAAGAAAAACTGCTTTAATGCACAAATGAACGTGCTCATGAATGTACTTTATCTTTGACAGTTGGTTCAAATTAGCATATACTATCTTTGTGACCATGATCAGCAAGCAATATCAGACTTACTGTTACAGTAGCACATGGTGACACCAAATCCAAACAGGTATTTATCTTTTTAACCTTTCTTCCAACCACATACTTCTCTCCCCTATCCTTCACTATCCCTGTTAAATTGAGGTACAATATTGAGCAAAAGCGCACTGCCCAGTAACTTTATCACCCAGCTACAACAGATGCAACTCAATGCTAACTTTCAACTAAAACTCAACAGCAATCATGCAAGGACTCATGTTCTGTGACAGCACACCATGATTTGCTGTTGAAATAACCATCACAGTTAATTTTAACACTACGTTGACCAAAGTTATATTTGTAGTCATAATTCAAATTGATTAGAATCAAAATCCCAACAGTGTCAGGTACTGCAACTTTTAAAGTTGGGTATGTTAATCTGAAGGGTGTCGAAGTTATGGCTATGAAGTAATAGGGATTTTGCTTTGCCAATACTGGTAAAAAAAAGCATTATGAAAATAATATGATGTTGAACAGCAAACATTTAGAAGATTCACTTAAAAATCAATTACAACTATTTCCCAGCGGAGTTCACTCATTCATTATGTTTAGTACATACATTTTTAAACTTATAATGGAAACTTCCAAATACACTTCAATGATCATATAATAATGCTGATACACTTTTTTCTTTTAACATTCATAATATTGATACTTCCATTAAAACATGAAATGTTGAAAAGTCTGTATTTTATTAACCAAGCTCATTACCTGCATAATTTCAGTTCATTAAATGATTGCTTATTCCATCAATATCCTGTAAGTTGCTAAATCCATACTGTGAAAATATGGTAATTTGATATAAAAAGACTACATATTGCTTTCTAATGTCCAAATTATATTGAGACAACTCAAAGAATAATATGAGGCACAACAAAAAACCCAAAGGATTCTTACACTGAGTTCCAGGTAAGAGAGAGAAGATCACAGAATTAACAGATTCCTACTGTACAATGCTATGGAACAGCTTCTGAGAAGCTGTAGAAGTAGAGGCAAGATGGACACTCTCCTAAAAAGTGTGTTTTCACTTCCCACTCACAGGATGTGTAGGGGTAGAAGTAACACAGCAGCTTATCTGGTCCCACCTCTCTACTCAAGCAGGGTCATCCTAGAGCACATTGCTCAGGATTGTGTCCAAATTCTGGAATATCTCCAGTGAGGGAGACTCTAGAGCCTCTCTGTGAAATCCGTCCCAGTGTGTGATCATCCGGTTAAACAACTTTATCTGCACAGTAAAGAAGTTCTTCCTCATATTCTGATGGAACTTCCTGTGCATCTCTTTTCCTATGGCTCAGCATCATGGAGAAGAGTCTGGCTCTATTCTCTTGACACCCTCCCTTCAGATACTTACAGACATTGATGTGATTATGGCCTTTTCTTCTCCAGACTAAACAGGCCCTGCTCCCCCAGCCTTTCTTCATGGTATTTCATGCATTCATGATACTTCAGAACAGCTTGCTAATATTTCCAAAAGCATATATCTAACACCTGTGAGAGTAATTCTGTTTATTGCTCCTGAGCTGCTTGAAAACACATTACAAAGGTTAACTATCGGAAACAAATTCAACCTATTTTTCTTGTGCAGAAATAAGGAACTTTCTGAGCTTAGCCAAGATAAAGTGAGACAAATCAAAATTTTCTTTCTCAATCATGACAGGATAAAGGAACATTCATTGTTAACTAACTTTTAGTTTTAAACACAATGATAAAGAGATATAACTGCCTTACTCTAGAGGTTATCTAGATAGAAACGATTCTAAAAATAACGTAGAAGTATTTATGAAAAGTAAATTCTTACACTGAGTTTTAGACATAAAATATATATATTTGTATATTAAGCATACTTGAGATACTGCAAATACAAAATGCAGGTGTTTGTTAGGGTCAATAGCTACTAGTTTAGCATTAATACAAACCAAAACAGGACCAGAAACTCATTGCCCACAGTGGCATAGCACACTGCTGACAGTATTTGTTGTATGTTCTAAAAAACCTGTATTTGTGATGTCAGTTACAAATATTTTGTGCAACAAACATCTGGGTACCAACACTTCACATACCTGAGCATGGGTTTTGTTGCATGGGGGATGTGCATAAACAAGGCAGGCTGTAATACATGCTTTATGCTCAGCAGAGGTTCTTATTGTATTTCTTAGAAATATAAAATAATTCAGTAACTACATCACCATAGGGTTGTCCACAATTTTTTTTCTCCTTTATGCAACCAAGTACATATATACCTTTAACCAAATATACTTTTTTGACTAAAGCATCTAAGGAGAGCAAGTACTTGCAAGTCCTTTGTCAATGTGCACAACTACGCTATAAATAGTCTTCACTGCAACTAAAGGGAAAAAACATATCAAGGAAGTTGAAGCTGAAGCATAACAATGATCTCATGACGTTCACTTTAATATTTCTTGAGTGCTTAAGGTTGGATGAATCCATCTGGTGTACAAGTTTTTTCAAAGCCAGTTAAAAAATATAGTATTACTGCACATGGAGAGGAAAGAGTTCAGTTTCTCCACATTTCAATTAATGACCTAATCTCACTTAACTCTTGATATAGCCTTAACTTATCAAAATGTTAGCAGTACTCCTGAAGCAGTGTTTTCAAACCTCTGGATACAACTATCACCTCTTGTTCAACCAGTAGCTAGTAGAAGCAAGTACATGAAAAGAGATTCTGCAGGACTACGTTTTATTTTTTCAGAAAGTTCTAAGTTTCTGTAACAGCCTTACCAAAAGGCTTGTCTTACAGATCTACAGGTCAGCCCCATTATATTGTTTATAGCTGGGCGGGAACACGCAAAGCAGCAGCAAACAAGTCAGACAGTGTAGTACACCTGCATCTTCATTTCTCTGCACTTACTCAATGAAGTCTGATGTTTACAGAAATGTGAAATATTTTGCTTTACATCCAGTCAATTCTGAAGCTGTGAATGGCCGCGAAGGCTAGAATCTGAGGCTGTGGTCACAGACAGGTGTACACACCCAGCCTTCATCACTGGAGGTCAGAGGGCATCTAACAAAAGAAACAAAGCCTCCTAACACAGAGTTTCGAGGTTAATGACTCGTTTAATAGTGGAGTTTTTAATTAAGGTTTTTGCAGGTCAAGGTCTTTAAATATCTTTTCACAGGAGACAGCGACTCAGCTCTTCCTAAGAGACAGCCTTCGTATTCCAGGGGGATTCTAGCTGTGGAATACCTGAATGCTTTCAGACTTATTTTGAAGGACCAAACCACTAAATGACGTCAAACTACATTGCGCTACTGCAAAATAAATAAAAGAAAGAGGAAATCAAAGCGGCTGCACGGGCTTTGAGTGACACGCACTGGACCGGACGGGGGCAGCGCCCCGAGGGCTCATTCCAGTTCCAGCACTCACCTGTCCGCCTTCCTCTGCCCCCGCCAGCGCCGCCGCGGTTCCTCCGACGTCTCCGCCGGGCCACCGAGCTGTGTCCGACCCCGGGGCAGTGAGGGGCTCCGGGCAGCTGCACATTCGGGGCAGCCCCGTTCCCTTCTCACCGGCTCCCTTCCCCAGCTCCCCCGTTCCTCATCCCCGCCGCGGAGCTCCGGAGCGCCCCCGGCTGCCTCCTCCCCAGCCCCTGCCCTTGTCCCTGCCCGGCAGCCGCCTCCTCTCAGCCGCGGCACCGGGGCCGCGTCCCCCACGTCCCTCACTCGCCACCCCCCGCCGGTGCTCCCGCGGCCGCCATCTTGTCCGGGAGAGGAGAAGGGCGCGCGCAGGCGCGGCCGCGGCGATCTCGGGACTCAGCGGCGGCCGCGCGCACGCGCGGGGGCGCGCCCCGCCCCGCCCCGTGAGCGCGCACCTGCCGCGGCGGGTCCGGGGCGTGGGGTGTTCGTCCTGGGACCATCACTCGGAGTCGGTCGCTCCGAGTCGGTCACCTGCTGCAGGTCGGTCACTCAGGGTCAGCCACTCAGGGTCAGTCACCTGCCGAGGATCGGTCATACAGACTCAGTAACCCCTGGAGGGTCAGTCACCCGGAGTTCATCACTCTCACAGGACCCGTCACCCCGAAGAGAGTCGTTCACTCAGGATCACTCACCCGAGGTCACCTACAGAGCGTCGGCCACCCGGGGTCGGTCACCCTCGAAGGGTCGGTCACCCGTGGAGAGCCGGTCAGTCACCCGGGGCCGGTCACTCACGGTCGGTGTCCTGAGGCTGCGGCTCGCTGCCCTGGCAGAGGAGGTGGGCGGCTGGCACGGCCCGAGTGGCGGCCAGTGAGGGGCCCGAGGGGTTGCATCAAACACAGGTTTCCTGCTGAGGCGGGGATGCCAACAGCTCTCAGGTGTGGGAGGGACGGGATGCTGGCGGAAAGCTCAGGGTGCCCACGGGCACTGTGGAAGCTGAAGGAAAACACGGGATGGACCCTCGTGATGTGTTTCTTGAGACCCTCACGCAGCAGGCAATCGGGCAGTTTGCCTTTTAAAGATCACAGAATCACAGGATGGGCAAGGTTGGAAGATATCACAGAAGCTCATCTGTTCCAACCTCCCTGCTCAAGAAGGGTCACCTGAGTGACACAGCATTGTGTTGCAGACACTTCTGGAGTATCTCCAGGGAGGGAGACTCCATAACCTCTCTGGGCAGTCTATCACTGGTCACACGTGGATGAAATCTTCCCTATCAGCCCGTTTGTCCATGTGTTCAGTGAGCTTTGCAAGTGTGGCTCAGCTGAGCCACAAGTGGTTCAGCTTTGCAATGGATGAGGTCAGCCTCTCCAGTTTCTCCCTCTCAAGCTGGGGTCTGTCATGGTAGTGATGCTTTGGTGGCCACCTCCCAGCCATGAGAGTGGATTCTATGCCACAATCAGTAGTT